>PVKS010035597.1:0-19969 GCA_004027875.1 Aplodontia rufa | reverse complement strand
GCTGGAGGCACTAAAAATGCAACACACAGAACTCAAGTATTCCTGGAATAAATCCTTTCTCAGGGTGAGGGCCACCTTCTCACAGCTCAGTGTCCACAAGCCACCCCCTCTCGTTGAGGTCCTCTTCTAGAACTCAGCACTCTTCTTCATGTCATTCACATCACTATGTCTGAACTCATCTGTTGATACATCTGTGTCTCCTGAGCACACTGATGGCAGGGATCCTGTGTCTTCAGGTCTGAATGCCCAGCTTCCAACAAGGAGTGGTGCTCCAGCATGATTATTATTCGAAGGAGTTAACAAATAAACACAAAGACTGTTGAAGGCAGAACATTGTTTATACCCTCCACATTCAACCCAACGCCTGTCCCAGTAGGAGATTAGTAAAGGTTTGTTAAATTGACATGAAGTCTTATCTGGGCCTCAGAGTGATTATTTCCAAAGAAGCTCTTTCCCTTGTTAGTTACAAAAAGTATACACATTTCAGATGGCCAAGGGTGTATTTAAGTGTACCAAGAGAAAAAATGAAAAGCCCAGCTTTTCTCCTTTACCTTAACAGGCTAAAATCTGAAATCTTCAGCAAATTAGAGGGTTTGGCTATTTTAAAAGTGGGTCAATGTTCCCATTTGGAATTATTTTGTTAAAAAGTGAGTATCTTCAAAACCAAACACATTTAGATTTAAGAACTGAATCAGCAGCTTTAAGGCTACACGAAACACCAAATTTCATTTTTCAATATACACTATTATGTGCTAACTTAACGCCAGATACTTTTCAAGGCACAGAGGTTGCAACGTGAATAAGAAAGACCAGATCTTTGTCCCATGAAACTTAATGTTCTAATGGAGGACATAAATGAAGAAATGTAGCAATCTCTGGAAGCAGTAAGTGTCGGACAAATACAGATCAGGATAAAGTGGTAGAGAGTGACTAGGGGTGACAGCTGCATATAATGTCACTAATTTTACATGTGCTGTTCTTTTAAATGCTTAAGTTGTTTTTCTGTCTATCACGTAAGTGGATCCTTAACTTTGCCTTTAAAATAACACCAGAAACAGTCCTCACTTGTCAGGTGCTAAATGAGAAATACCAGTAACACTTATTCATGGACACATCCTAGCTAGGGGTGGAGTGAGCACTTTTGATTGCCAGTCCAAACATTTTCCTACCAGGCCAGATCCTACTTAGTGCATCCAATGTTCATAGACAATCACATACAAAGTTCAGCGAGTGACCATATGGCCGGCTGTACAGTGCATTGAGAATCCTTCATACAAAGACAGCTTAACACAGCATCGTAATGTCTGCATTCTAGTGAAGGGAGCTGATAATAAAGAAGTATGACCAAAATATGGACAATTTTATTGGAAGATAAGTATAAGGTTCAGCTGGCTGTGGGGAATTCCCAGAGAGAGTACGAGGTAGGTAAGTAAATGGAGGGTAACTGAAAAATGTTCAGTTGCCTTGAAAGGTGAGCACTGGCCATGCACACAAGTTCTAATGAGAGGGTCAGGAGAACGAGGTCCCTTCATTGTGTAGATGTCATCTGAGACTTTGCAAAATACAATTCACACACAGTGGGGCTAAGAGTTACAGAAGATGGGAAGCAACCAGGAGAAGCAATCTGACTTGGGTGATAGTGAGGCATTTAACTTTTCTCCAACCACTGAATTATCTCAAGTTTACTCTGAGGCATGATGTTTTCCATGACACTATAACTTGCCTAGAAAATCCATTTTTTAGTTGAAAATTATACCTCTTTAAATTATTGTTGAATATAAATTTAATAACATGCATATAACCAACTATACCTACAGCATTTGGAAGTCAGTTGTTAATGCCTTCACTGAGGCCATTTTACTTGATAGCTAATGTTTCATTTCTGCCAAATAGACAGCTAATTTAATGATTTCCTGTACAACAGTTAAGTGTATTTTAAGTCAAATTTTTAATAAAGCAATGTAAGAATTTTTAAAACTTCTGTAAAATAAATTTAGTTCTTATTAGGGTACTTCAGCAGTGCCAAGCTTGAATTCTTGGAAAGAATTTTACTGAAGAAATAAAATGCACGACACAGAAAGCTCTTTCAGAGGGAGAAGCAAACTGTTTGCAGCTGGGTTGTCCTGATTACCCCAAAGCACTGATGGGGTCAGTCCCTCAATGTAGATTCCAAACCAGCTCTTCACCTGCCAAAAAAGAGAAGAGAGTGGACTCTGTCCTTGGGGAGAGAGGACGTCTGGGAGAATTGCTGAACGAGCTGGTATCAGACAGAGCAGTCTGACAAAAAGACTGTTCGACTTTCCTGAGGGAAGAATTGATTATTTTTTTCATGCCTCATACAGCATTTCATACCCCAGAGATATGAAAGCATCCTAGAATTGTTGTATTCAACTGGTGCTCATTCAGTTCCCACAAGTAATAAAACACAGCACAGTCGAAACTGGTAGATTAAATTGCTTATTGACTTCACTGAAATATTTACTTAATATTAAGATACTCTTTTCTTTAAATACCAGTTAAAACTTAGTGTTCATCTATTTTAGAAGAGTGTGGATATATGGCTCCAAGACCTTCTTCTTTCCTTGAAGTCAACAGAACTGATTTTCAGGCTTTGCAGCACCACAACATGCTACTGACTACAGGAAGACAATAGTATGAGAGAGAATGCAGAAAAAAACATGCAATGGCATTGCTCACTTCATACAAAACAGAAGCATGATGAGAAGAACCCCAAGCACAAAACACTGTATTTTTCTTTTGGGTGATGATACTCAAGATGTATGAGCAACGGTTTGAGTCTGTATGGACCTACAAGTACCTACAGAGAATGAACTGTAAGTTCAGAGTCTGTTTTCTCAGCTCTACCACTATTTGTACTGCCATTATAATTACTATACATGTGCCTGAGCAATACCCTGTACTGCTTAGGGACAGTCCCTAAGTCCACTTGCCTTTTCTTTTCTCCTCTTAGTCCTATTATACAATTCATCAGCACCTTGACCACAGAATGAATTTAAAGAAACAAAAATTCAAAGGAATAATCTCCTTATCAGAATACTCCCCAAAGAGTCAGAGTTAGGTAAAAATGAGATTAGCAATTTAAAAGCATATGGCGGTGGGCGGGGTCTGGAGCGGTGGCTCAGCAGTTACGGTGCTTGCTCAGCATGTGCAAGTACATGGGTTCAAACCTCACCACCCACGTACACAACTAAGTGTCACAGCAATGAAAGCCATGTGAAAAACTCAATAAAAATTTATTCTCTCTGTCTCTCTCTATCTCTCACTGTCCTTCTCTCTTAAAAAAATACTTAAAAAAATAAAAGCACATGGGGGGAGAAGTTTGACCAGTGACAATTTCAAGTGTCCTCTGTGATTGGCACAGGGAGTAAGAAGTTGCCTCTGGAAGCACGTAACATTTTCCATTTGGGAATCTGCTTCCGTAAGAGGCCATATACATAGTACTCCTATATGGATGTGCACCAGTTATTTCTTACTTTTGAGTATCTGCCAACAGGAACATTTTGTAAACAATCAAAGCACAATCTCTCCCAAGAGATTACTCTGATGCAATTAGCTCTGACTGTACAGGCAGACTGGAAGATGCTAGAGTAGTTTCCATCCTCTGGGCAATCATGAAATGCCACACTGGGCTCTATGCAATGAAAGGCTGACTGGGATTAGCAAAGGCTCAATTAGTGTCTCTCAGCAAATATAGTATCTCAATTTTGGTCATATTCTTGGAATCTTCACATTAGTTATCAGAAACAATTCTCAACAACCAAAATCCAATCCCTAGTTCCCAAGAAGAAAGAAAATCACAGCTACTGGTAGGAATGAATTTTGTTTTTTTTTTTTTCCTGTTGTTTTTGTTCACTTACTTATTCAGTGAGGGAAGAAGAAAGTAATGTTTTCAATCCTTGGCCTTTCAGGGACCACTGGATTCTGAAAACAAAGATTTAGTTTCTAACCCCATCCTGAATTCTAGTCTCTTCAGGATGAGAGTTATCATATAATACTACCTGCTACTATACACGAAAACAGATGCAGCAGATAAATATTGGGCTTTGAAAGAAGCAACTGAAAGGCAGTCAGAGGAAAAGAGGAGAGAAGAAAGAAGTGGCTCTGCCCTAGTTTGCAGATGGTGGTGATTAAAAATACAATAAGAACATAAATCTCAGGACAGAGCTGACCTCCAGAATAACAGTGACAGCATAGACCAGAGGAGCTAGGATAGAGCATCAGCGTTCTCTTTGTATCTTAAGTGCAGCCAGCATGGGAACAGTGACACACACAGTCAGGACATTTAAATGAGACCTCTAGTAAACGCACCTAACTTTAACAAGCTGTGTGATTACTCAGGCCAGTTATGTAGGCCAGGTGGGAGCAGTGAAGGGCTGGAAGTCATAGGAAATGAAATAAACAGAAGTGTATGCCTATAAATTTCCCCTTTTATCTTCATTCTGTGGCATCTCAAAATGAGACTCTAAGACCTTACCATCAGGACATAGCCATTTCCTTTCCCCTAGCTGGGAACGTTCGCTTCGATTGTGCTTCCCACCTGAACATTTATACCCTCTTGCTCATAAGCAATCCTGCTCTCAGGCTATTTCCTTGCTGCTGTTTGTCCTGAGGCTGACACTACAGGACAATCTCGCCCAGGTTCTTGATTATTTTCCCACCAACAACAAATACAATAGGAGAGCTAGACACTTACAGAAAGGAATCAGAATACAGGGCCTGGCAATGGAGCAATTAAAAAAAACACACACACAAAAGGAATTACAATGAATAGTCCGTGTTGGAATTATCACTATGAAGAATTTCATTCTTTGCCCTTATTCGTTAATTATAAAAAGGTAAAGTGATTAGATTTTTTTTCATAAAAATTGACAAAATAAATACTCTAGGGCAAAGTTGGTTTTCCATATTTCTCTAATAAAAGTAACAAATTACATACTTTAGGAACAAGGATTCTCTACAAATGACATTTTCCTTTTTTTCTCATAATAAAAAGATTCAATGTTTTCTATAGGAAAATTATAGAAATTTAAAAAAGCAAAATGGAAGAAAATTAAAAAGCAAGTGAACTTAAACAACATAGAAATAACAGTGTTAACACCATGGCTAACTTTATATATCTATTTAGACCTCTATTTGGGCATATACACACAATATTTTATTTTTTAAAAATGGGACTGTACTATATATGCCATGTGGTAATCTCTTTTTAAATAAACATGGGTACTTTTCTATTAATATTCATTGTATTTTGAAGGATATATTAATTAGTGTCCATCTTCTTAAAAATCATGCCAAACATACCTGGAATTTTTCACCTTTGTGCATCTGAGTTGATCTAAATTCAGGAGAATCTATAAAGGCACAGGGGTAAATGTTATGCAGAAAATGTCCTCGATAGGAGACCTTCATTCTGGTAACAGAAATCAGTGTTAATAAACAAATAGTAGTTCACAAATAAAATGACAATCCTTAAAATCACCATAACCTCACAGGATTATATTTTGTGTTAAAGTTTTAATGATTCCACAGATGGGCAGACATAATTAAAAGTTCTTCCGAAGGCACAAGTATTTATTTTAAAAAAAATAAGGAAAAAAACTACCATTCAGTATTGAGCAGGACCCGTGCCTTCTGATGGTTATCATCACTCTTGTGGCTGAAATGACTGTGTAATTTGTTATCAAACTTGGAGACTTTTGAGAGGGAAAGGGATGCTATTAATAATTATACCCGCACAGAAGGCTAGGGATGTAGCTTAGTGGTAGAGTGCTTGCCTAGTAAGAACAAGGTGCTGGGTTTAATCCCCAGTACCATCTTAAAAAACAAACAAACAAAAAACCCCTGTTCTTTCTGGTGTTATCTACTTGACAGAGTCTTCAATATCTGCACAACACATACTGGATCTTTCCCCAGAAGACTGAAATCTCTAGAAATTATATTAGTGTGAAATGCACACAAATTGCTTATGTTGCAAACATAAGCTTCTTGAATACTAAAACCAAATTTAAACTTATTTCAATTTTGACTCATTAACTTTCAACAAAAAATTTAAAATGGTTAAAAATAGTCTCACTTGAAGACTCTGACATCAGCAGTAAAGGCTACCTTGCTTTAACATGTTGTTTCACATGCCAGAGTTGTAAAATGAAATTTCACCAACACCACACTCTGACTGCTTCCTCCCCACTGGCTGGCAATATTTCCTTCTATTAATTTCCTTCCCAGGGGCCACAAAAAGATTCAAGGCAAGGTAAGAATTCCTGTTTCCATACAGCACTTACTTTCCCTTCAGAAGAATACTCAGACGGTCATCAACAGAGGTTTTATCCTCTGCAGCGTAAGTCTGGCCCTTTTTCAAGGTTTGGATCATGCAGAACTGACCCGTTAATCTTCTGAACAAATCTGGAGGCACACGGAGTGGTTCAAATAATCGCCGGTAGATGCCACTGAGTTCCCTTTCAATCTTGACCTGAGATGGAGCAATGACCAGATCTGCACTGAAGCAACAACCCCAAAACATTCAACTCTGTGGTCTGAATATGGTTTGGAAAATAAATTGGTGGTACGCACCATCACCCTTCTGCATGTAGGTCAATGGAGTCTCACACAGAGAGTAGTGATGTAAGTTTATACTTTCTGCACTAAAACAGCACTTTGGCAGGAAATTCAACTCTTAGAGTGTAACAGGAAGATCGGCCCTATGGACCACACCTCTTTTTAAGGACCCTGATGGAACTGTTAAGGTTCAGGATGTTGTCAAGACATGCATCTTCCCAAACCCAGCACCTTGTACACAAAACTTTTGTTTCACAGGAAGAAAATACATTAACTTTTAAGTACTGTATTAAGAAAAGAAATTACAGACTTAAGAATCAATGTGAAAACAAATTTTCAAACATAATAGTGTTACATGCATTGAGCATTTTATCTCTAACTTACCAATATAGGAAAACAAACACAACTGCAATCACTGCTTTACATTTATGTATTCTCAAGCAAAGAGAAGAAAAATGGGGAGGTGGTTATAACAGTTCCAGTGCAGAGGTCTCATCCTAAGCTAAAATGAACTCTGCAGAATGGAGAGAGCCCACTGGTGAAAAAGACTGGCTTCTGGAGGAAGAAAAAAGCAAAACAACTTAATCACCTCTGATCTCAGATTGTCCCAGGCCCAAGTCATGCCCCATTTCTGGGCCCAGCAATGTCCCTGGATGCCATATTAATTGGGTGGATGGAAAATCGCACTGCTCTGTGAATGAACTCTGTCCCGGCTAAAGCTCTGGCAGATACATTTGGAAACTTACAGACCCAGATCATGAGAGGTGCTCCTTCCTGACATTTTCCTAACATTTACAGTGATCTTGTTTATCCTCTGTTTCACTTTGATGAAGAACTAGCATTTATATTTTTCAGAAAATAGGTTGACAGCCCGAGAACAAACAGAAGCACAGATGCTTTAATAACATTAGCGATTTCTGAATCTTGTGTTTTGGGGTTCCATAAAGTTCTGATATTCAGGAACTGTTATGCTCATTGTTACAATCATCTGCCTCCCCATCTCCAGAGCTCTAGTAATGAGCAGCTAAGTCTACTCACGCAGTCTCACTTCTAGCATGCACACTATCGAATGTGGCACAATAGTGAATGTAAGGTCTGAACTCTGGGGTGGATATTCATGTCCTGCTTATCCTAGAAGTCTTACACAAGACCTGATTTCTTCATGAAGCCCACTCATCAAATTTTTCTGAGCACCTACTGTGTGCCAGCCAAGTGTGTTGGATTATATTTTTGTTCTCAATTTCTGCCCCCAACCCCTGTAAAAGGATTATACTTCCCTTCACCTCACCCCACCCATAGTCAGGCTTGGCCATGTGATTTGCTTTGGCCAATGAAATATGAGCAGAAATGAGATGAAACTTCTGAGCAAACATTTTAGAAAACATTAAGTGTTTCTCTTTTGTTTTCTTATACTTTTCCCTCTGCCATGGAAGAGCATGGTCCAAACAGAACCTGCTCCTTCAGAAGACACCCTGAAATGAATAAGATAATGTGACAATCACAGCAGGCACACAGCTGTGAGTCAACACGTAAGATGAGTGAGGAAAAAAGCCCATGAGTGCTATGTATCACTGAGATTTTTTATGCTTATTACCCAGCATGACCTAGAGAAAACTGAGCAATACAATTAAGCAACAAACTGTCACTGTGTTTGAGGAGGTTGCAATCTAACGGAACCCTACTGCATACATCTTCTGTTTATTAACTGTGACTGCCTGCGAATTGCCTTGTTTCCTAGCGGCTTTCTATGTGCAGGTCTGGCCTCGAACACAAGATTAAAGCAGGTACCAGCTACATCCTCTACTTAGGACGGTCACGAATCATCCTGGAGTGCACTGTAGAAGCTACGCGATTTTTCTGATCTATTTTAGTTCTGGGTATGACCAAAGAAATACAAGATAAATCAGAGTTGAAAATAAACGGTTAAATAGGGGTAATTTGGCCACTATACATCCAAATGGTGATTTCCTTAAGTGCACATTTTGGGAATATGAAAAATTACACAGTCATTACAAAAACAATATGGGGAGCTAGAGCTGTGGCTCGGCAGTTATGGCGCTTGCCCAGCATGTGCAAGTACACAAGTTCATACCCCGGCACCCACGTACACAAGTAAGTGTCAGAGCAAAGAAAGCCATGTGAAAAACTAAATATAAATTGATTATCTTTCCTTCTCTCTCCCTCTCCCCTCCCGCTCACTGTTCTCCTCTCTTTTTTAAAAAAAAGAAAGAAAACAATATGGGGGTGTTAGAGTGGTGGCTCAGTGACTGAGTGCTTGCCTGGCATGTGCAAGGACCTGGGTTCAAAACCCAGCACCACATATACAAGTAAGTGTCGGAAAAACAAAAACCAGATGAAAAAATAAAAATTGACTCTCATAGGTTTCCTCCCCACTCTTAAAAATAAAAAAGAAAAGAAAATAGTATGGGGAATGGGGTTGTAGTTCAGTGGCAGAGTGCTTGCCTAGCACATGTGAGTTACTGGGTTCAATCCTTAGCACCCCATAATATTAACAAAATAAAAATATGTCCATCCATAAAAAATTTTTTTTAAAGAAAACAGTATAAACTCTTAGGAAATCATTAATGTGTTTATGGAATTAGCTATTTTATAACTAGGCAAAGATATCCCCAAGTGACATCTGAGTATCAATAAACAAAGAAATAATCAAGTAATAGGAGTAAAAGAAGAGAACATTATTCATGTTTTTTTCATGCTCTAATGATTAAAAAAGTTTTAAAAACTCTTTTGTGGAACAAATTTCATAATTCTAAAATGTTTTACTTTTAGGCAATATATAAACAAAAAAGTCTAATCTTCAGAAAAATGATATTAAAGGGAATAAACATGTTAGATGCTCACTGTCAAGTCTGAATGAAAGTACTTTTAAAAGCTTTTATCTTTAAAATTATTTCTTTGTTAAATAATTTTAGTAATTACCGGTCTTTTCTTGTACAAAAGATATGAAAGATGCAAAATGTTGACACCCAAGAACACAGAGTTCCAGATCATTATATCCAAGGCACATCGGTAGAGAGTGGCCCAGACGATATAAAGGGTACATCCTGTTGAGTAACAAAGCCAGCATGTTAGATGTCTAGAAAGGCTTCAGAAGTTTCTTAACAAATTTACCCTTTCTATATACATGAACACATTTTAGAAGTGCCTATACTGAATACAGCCTTAATTTTCATTTTGGTTTTCTACTAAAACAATTAAAATATTTATTAAAAGGGGGCAAAGTTCGTAATTCTACTACTTAAAGAAAAAACCACAGTTGATATTTAATACTGCCTTAGAACTTCCATGTAGTTCTGATGAAAAACCTATTGCATATAAAATTTTAAAGTTTACTTTTTTATTTATTGCAATATTTCCATCTCATTAAAACTCTTTATAAGTATAGTTTTTAATGACCATAATTGATTAAAATATAATTTATTTAGCCATCATCTCCCTATTGATGAGAGATACTTTTGGGGTATCATTTTTGTTAAGTAGCAAAAGCAACTTTATACATAAAACTTTATCTTTTATTTGTGATTAGAAATGAACCTTCTAGCTTTGGATGATAATGAAGAATTATTTTTTTAAAACATTTGTATGAATTTACAAACCTACTAATTGGGAATACCGTATTAAGTTGTGATTACTTAGTGGAAAACTTAATATTTGTAATTACTGAAGGTGAAACTAGAGAATGAACCTACTAGTTGGGAATGTCACTATCAAGTCAATATTATAAAATTTGAAAATTCTTAATAGTGAGGAACTGTATTTTTTTATTTTGGATTTTCATGATTACTGGGGAGCCCAAGTGTTTTACAAAATATTTTAGTCATTTGAATTTCACTTGGCAATTATCCATCCATTGCTTCACTGGAATCTTTCTGTTTTTTCTTATCAATTCTTACTTCTGATATAAAATATCCTCAATTTTACAGTGGCACAGTGAATACTTTTAATCTAAAATGAAATTATGAGTAAAATACAGGTATATCAACATGTGTACACAAAAGCTAATCTTGTACATTAAAAAAGCTATTTATTTTCAATTTCTTACTTCATCAGAATGATTTGAGAGCATCTGAATAAAACCTATCACTTTTCTTGTCTATGTCTCACTGTGTTCACTTATAGACTAAAGTATTGGACTGGATGATCTCTTTGGTCCATTTCATCTCCAAAACTCTAGTTTAAAAATTCATAATTGGATTTTTAAAAATAAATTGTGGGCTTGTTTTTTCTTTTTCTGCACAACACCCACTCCTTCCACTACTATTTCCACCTTATCTAAGTCATATAGCCAAAGACCCATAAGCCTCCTCTTGTCATTTCTCGTATATTTTAGGAACAAAAAACAACTCTTCATTCACCCTATATGCTGAAGTTTCATCCATCTCTTCTGTGCCCTTTACGAGGGACCACATACTCTCACTCAGAGGAATCCTGCTCACCTTCTAAAAGCCAGCTGTAGTGTGACCTCTTCAGTGGGACCCTGCTGTACGTACCCTCTTGCTGAGCCTGTCACCATCTTAACACTACCCCACTTCCCCAGGCACTGGGAGGACACCTGCATCGTGGCTCCCAACACCCCATACTGTGACTGCCCATCTGCTTTTCTCCTGGTCCCCATAATAGTCTTTACAAGGATAAAGACTACCTTCCTCAATCATTAGGACACATTACAGGTGTCAAAACTACACCTAAATAAATGGATAATCAGGGAAATAATTACATGGAGAATAAGTTTTCAAGAGTTACTGGCTAAAATACACTTAATTGTTTTAATACTTTGATATGAATCAACTTAACCTGTTTCATCAGGATTACTAGGGCCAAATCAATCTATCTACCCACATATATACACACACACAGGATATGGTTTACTTGAACTATTATATGTGGGTAATTGTTTTTATTCCCAGTGTTGCTTTACTGGCCACAGCAAATATGTTTTCAAACAATGATTGAGAATGTATAGTACCTACTATGAGCCAGGTACTATTCTTAGACAAATATGCACATATATATCTCACAAATATATACTGTCATTTAACTCAACGCCAGGAGATGGTTTTATTTTCATCCTGACACGTAAGAAAACCGAGGTGGTAGAAAAGTTAAATTTGTTGCCCAAGTTACATCGTTAGCAAGTAATGGAGCTAGGATTAGAATCATACAGTCTGGCTCCAGAGTCCACACTTTCGCAAATTGAATGGATTTCCTGATATCTAGAAAATCTCAACAATATATGAAAGCATACATAGTTTTCTAAATTAAGTAAGGGAGAGATACAGTATGTGAAGGACTGTGTTCTAAGTTACTTGATACACTGCTGATTCAAAGACAAAGATTTACAGTTTTTGGTATACTATAGACCTGAGAAGGAACACTCTGAAGCCCCAGCCAAGCCCATTTGATACGAGTTACGGAAAAGTTACATAAAATCTCAGACAGCTCACCTATAGTTAACATTCCTCTAAGAAATACCATATGAAGGTGAAGAGTAGTTGGAATAACCAAACCAATTGCAAAACAAATATTTGCCACATGAAAAACTAGATGATGTATCTCTCTCCAGTTTTCACAAGTGGTTTCATTGGAAGGCACAGGTGTGATACTTCCTAACCCAGGCATAAAATCTATTGCAGTTGGTTCTGCCATAGGGTTCGTCTCTGTATAATTCATGTTGAAAATTCCTGAAAACACAAAGAGACAAAAGGACAATTATAAAAATGGCAACTATATCTTACTACCCCTGTGATAGGGGCTATACCAAAATCATTTCTATGAATTGAATGTTGGTAAATAGACTGCCCTAGTGCTTACTTCACATAGTGTACAACTATTCCCTGATGTATATGTATGCATATCCATGTATATTGTATATGTATTTGTATGCATATATACATACTTGGTGGGGGGAGACCAGGGAATTAATAAGTCTAAAAGACAATCCCCAATATTCATAAACCACAGCAATTACAAATTTATTTAGTACAGTGTTTCATCATATTCACATTGGTGACAATCCAAACACAGGAAAAATAAGGAAATAACTGATTTTTGAATAATTTAAAGATAATTAACACCCCCAAATTTACTATTTGAAGGGTTAGGATATTCAGTGGGCTCTGGATATTTGAATGCTCTATTTTTATAACATCACTAAAACATTGTATGATATTATACTCATACTATGTAATTATACATGAACATAATATAATTAATACATTATAATATTTATATAAACAGAAAAATATAACATTTAAAGTTTCTTTTATTGTCTAGCTTAAATATCTATTTTCTTTCCCATAATAATTCTAGTTAGTAACATCTCACAAATCAAAAAGTTGTAAACTTCTAATTTGTTTATATATAGGAGGAGTGTTTCAAGGAACATACATCTTACACATGCTTATACAAAATTGAACATAAAATAGAATTCTTTCCTGACTGTATTACCTGTCTTTAATCTTTGGTCCTCAAATTTTATTATTAATTATACAAATTTGGTCCTTGACCAAAACTATATAAGTTTACGGAATACATGAGTTAATCTGTTTAGGAAAAACATGACAAATAGGGACCCAAAATATCTTTAAATCTAATTTATAACTATGTATTTTTTTTTCAAAATAAGGCCACACAATTAACCTTATTTTTCCATTCATTGTTTTTAACATCCTAAAGATTTTAGGTGGTGAAATACTTGAAATAAGTTGGGCATACTGAAAGGATATTAATAGGCAAATGTGGAAGAACCCGACATCTCTTAAGATGACAAAACACACACATGCATGAAACAAACAAACTTATAAACTGGATGAAATGACAAAGTTAAATTAAAGATCTCTTTACATAATTCTGAAATAGCTCACAAATAATTGACTTAAATGTCGATTTGCTGCAAAAGAAAACAACAAATATTCAACTATTTTCCAAGTGTCTAAATGAATAAAATATAAGCCTATTGGGACAGGAGGATCATTATTTTAATTATTTCATTATACCAAATTTGCTTTTGAGAGATGAATCAAAATTCATCTCATAATTTCTGCAAGACAGTAGATGACATTAAATGTCTCCTATCACTCAACTCCCCTGGCATTACATATAAGTTCATAACAACTACCATTTCTATGGTACTCCAGAATGTGTTTGCATCCTCACTGTCCTATTTGTTCCAACTATCCTTGGTCTTCTAGGAAGAAGGGGTAATGCTTATTCAGCCATGTACTTCAAGGTCTAACCTCTACAAAGGATGCTACTGAAGCAGAGATGAAAGCCACACCGAAGGGACATAAACACGACAAACACTTTTAGAAATCACTTTTCATTGGTGAAGACAAAAGATTGCCTAGCCCTCCTAGGTGGAGAGTCAGCTTCCAAACAAGCCACCAGGGAGCCACATAAGCCAGGCAAAGTTGCTGCTGTCCCTCAGTCTGTTTCATGCTTGGAATAGAGGCAGCTGGACTAGATGTCTTCAAATTCCTTTGAGTTTTAAAGGTCTATGGTTTATCTACCAAGTTAATCAATACATATTTCCCCTTGTAGCCACCCTTTTATATTTGTATTGCCCACTAGTCCACTGTGTTTCAATTTCAGGCATTTGAAAGTTCTTAAAGTGGCACCAAAGTACCAATTTCAGGCCCAAGAAAAATGACAGGAAAACTACAGTCCACAGACCCAGGAACCAAAAAATATCGATCACAAATTTTAAAAGGTAGGCATATCCTAGAACACATTCTGATGCACCACACATTATTAAGGACATGCAGGTACAGCTATAGATATACAGATACACATATATATCTATACAAAAGTGTGTATAGTGAAACGTCATTAAATACTGATGGGATCTTTCCCATTTCAACTTAGGTTGATTACCACCGAGTCGATTTAAATATCTTATGCTGAACTGCCCGTAAACAGAGAATGAATGGTTCTAAATGAGGAAGGCTAGACTGGTAAATTGGTAAACTTTCAGATTAATTTCAATTAAATCAAGAAAAGATACCTTTTTCTCATCAGATCCTCAAAGCCTAATCCCCAAATGACCTGTTCTGGTAAAACCTTATAAATCCGTTGTTTTTCAAATAGGTATTAGCAAAGGCTAAATGGGTAAATGGTGTAGCCAACATTAAACCTTAACCAAACTACAAAAATGAAGATAAAGAGCAAAGAGTAAAATCTTGCTGGTGGACTTAATTCCTTTTATTATTCTGATTCTTCGCACAGCTCCGGAATGGCAAATGGCATTATGTTGCTAAGAGTCTTTTCGCACTAATTCTTGCCTCAACGCAGGCAGTTTCTGGGACTTGTTTGGCCAACCACCCAATTCCCAAAGGCTCAGGAAAGAGGGCGTGGGGTGGGAGACCAGGACCCAGCCATCTGCGCTCCCCTGAGGACCCGCTCACCTTGCTCTTTAAAGAAGGAGGGTCAGAGTCTACTCCAGTGCCGCGGAGAGTGAGGAGCGAGCGCGCAGCCGAGCCTCGCACTCTAACCGCGGATCCGGGGTGGGTGACACCCTGCACCGGACCGCGCACAGCCTCCTCCGCCACACGGGGAGCGAGGAGTGTGTGTGCGCGCGCGGGGCGCGGAGGTAACCGTGGTGTGCTCGGGGGCCGGGAGCCCAAAGGAGGGAGAGAGAAAGTACGAGCTTGTCAAGGGATTTGCCCACCGCAGAGCGCGGGAGCTGGCACCCGGCTGGGTCTAGCGCCTGGAGACTGATCCGAGCTTTGGCAGCTGACGTCTAAGGGTCTGTGGCGGCGGCGTCCAAATCGGGGCAGAAGGGCGGTCGCCAAGGACAGGGAACCCCGCGAGGGTGCGTACGGCGAGCACCGGCAGAGGGCGGCGCTCTCAGCGGCTGGGGCGCGAAAACAGTGGCAGCTGCCACCGAGGCCGACAAAGTTGCTCCCAGCAGTGCTGGATACAACTTTCGCTTCCCGATTTAGCTTAGGGAGCGCGTAGCTGCAAAAGAGCCCGGCGCACTGGGAGAGTCAGCGACAGCTGTGCCTCGCGCTCCTTACCTGGTGGGTCGCCGGCACCGAGCCTGGGCGTCGCTGGCCAAAGTTTGGAGAGGCAGCGGCAGGGCCAGGGAGACTGGGACGCAGCGGTTCGAAGGGCGCCCAACGCGCAAGCCTCGGCGGGTCGGCGGGTTGGAGGCTTTGCCTCCTGGGGCAAGTCCTCGCGCCCGCAGCGGCTTTGACTAAAATAGGCATCGCGGCGGCGGCGGCGGCAGCGGCCGGGAATGAGCCGCTCCGCGCACGCGCCAGTGGCCCGCTCTCCCCCGGCAGGCGGAGCCGCGCGCAGCCACCGGGACTCCCCGCGCGGCTGCTCCAGCTCGGCGCTGCTACACACACGTGTTGTCAGTTTGAAACACCCGCTGCTTGTTTCTTCCTCGCTTCCTTTCTCCTTCAGAATTCTGCCCTTGTTTGGGCATGAGCCGAGGGCGGGCGGCCTTTGGGGGTCCGCTGTGTTGGTCTCACATTCCACGAAAACAATTCAAGAAATAGAGAAATTGGGACAAGACGTGAAGAGTCTTCATTTTCCCTCAAAGCTGAACGGCCCAGTCGCCTGACTCCTTTCTGGGACACTCGTCCACAACTCCGCCAGGCAGGGAATGGCTCAGAGAGTGCGCAACTACATTGGGGCCTGGAGGCGGAGGCGGGACATTTGGTCCACAAGGATGAGGATGTCGCCCTCGGGGACCCAGTCAGTGGCCCGTCCTGCTGCTGTTGCTGCGGAGGCCCCTCGAGACAGACTTTTGGCATATGCCTCTTTTTGTTTTCGGAGAGGTGTACTTATCCGAAATTTGCATTCCGTGGTGTTGCACGGCTGTGGGCAAAGCTCCCCCTGCGATTTTGCCACACAGTTTGGGACCAATGATTGGAAAGCAAAATATGAAAGCATGCTCCAATCAATCTTGACTGTTCAATGGTAACAGTTTTTGGTAAGAAACGCAGGAAAATTACAGTAATGAAGAGTTGATATTGATGGGGAAGGTCTTTACGACAAAAGAGAAACATTAAACCGGCATCCAGTTTCCAACGCAAGTGTCCCGTTATATAATAGAATTTGCACCAGTTATTGGAATACGAGGTCATTTTTGCATGCCAAAAGCGATCCAATTATTAAAATCGACCACTGCATTAGAAAGTCTCTAGTGAAGAGGCATGCCGCCTGGCCTTCAGGAATGTGGGCTGTGGTGCCCTACAAACAAGGTTAGGATCCTGTCTCTAGTACCACCTCGCTGTGTGCCATGGTTTGGATCTGGAGTACCCCCCAAGACCCCTAGATTGAAAGCATGGTTCTTGGCAGGTGGCACTGCTGGGAGGTGGTTTGGCCTACTGAGAAGTTGGGTAGCCCGTGCCCCACAGCTGGTATGCCCTTGAAGGTACTATTGGGACGCTGACCCTTCCAGTCCCTCTTTTGCTTCTGCGCTGCTAGGGGTGCTATGAGATGAGCAACATCCTTCCTCACCTCCTCCACCTGCTCCCCACCATGAGGTACTGCACCGCCACAGAAAGGAAAGCAACCTGACAAGTAGCTGTGGACTGAAACCTCTGAAATTGTGAGTCAAAATAAGCATTTCATCCTTTTAAGTTGCTTATCTCAGGTTTGTAAGAGTGATGGAAAGCTGACTAATACACCGTGACATTGGAGAAGTTACTTTGCTTTCCAGGGCTCCTGTGTGTAATGTGGGCATTATGATGATATTAATAGTTGTATGTATGTACATATATGTATATAAGCACACACACAGCCAGAATGGTATTTGGGATGTAAGTTTTATGCACATGAATATATATTATATTTACAAATCTTCTCTAATGTATCTGAAATTTGTGATAACTCTACTAGATTAGTTTTTAAGACTACCTTTTCAGAGTCTGTTTTCTTTCTAAATGCTCTACCAGCCATCTTGGTGGCCACTACTAAACACATTTTAAAGTTTGGATATATCATCTGTGCATAAAGATTTTACTATGCAGATGTTCATGGGAGAGTAATTTCTAATAATGAATCCTAGAAATAATCTAAATTCTAACCATGGGGGGCTGGAGTGGTGGCTCAGCGGTTTCGGCGCTTGCCTGGCAAGTACGAGGACCCGGGTTCAAATCCCAGCACCACGTACACAGCTAAGTGTTGGAGCAACTAAGGCCATGTGAAAAACTAAATAAAGTTGTTTCTTTCTCTGTATCTCTCACTGTCCCTCTCTCTTTATAAAAAAAAAAAATTCTAACCATGGGTGATTAGGTAAATTATTGAATACTCTAACAACCTTATTCTGAGCAGTCATTAAAAATAATTTATAGAGATATTATAGACATTGTGCATTGTGATAATGTCTATTAATGATACAGAGCAATAGTCAGCAAACTATGTCCCAAAGACTCAGCCAACTGCCTGTTTTTGTACAACTCATGAAATCGTTTTTTACTTTTTTTGTTGTTGTTGTTTGTACTGGGGATTGAATCCAGGGGTGCTTAACCACTGAGTTGCATCCCCAGCCATTTTTTTACATTCTTTAGTGGTTGAAAAAAATCAGGAGAAGACTATGTGAAAATCATATGAAATTCAAATTTGGTGTCTGTAAAGTTTTATTGAAGCTCGGTCATGTTTATTTTTATGGTTCTTTTGTGCTACAAAGGCAGTTTTGAATAATTGCAACAGAAAAACCATACAACCTAAATATTTGCTCTCTGGCTTTTTACAGAAAATGTTTACTGACCCCTGGTTTAGAGTATACTTTGTGCCAGGCAGTCTTTTAAGTTATTTAAATACGTGATGCCATTTAACCCTCACAAGGGACCCTATGAAGAAGTAATTACTTTTATAGATGAGAAGCTGAGGTAACAGAGAGGTTGAGTAACCTGCTCAGGATCATACAGCCAGTGAGAAGTTGAGCCAGGATGTAGACCAGGTAGTCTGGTTCCACAACCTGCCCTTTCTTACACTAGCTACCCAATTTCTGCCACTTTCTACTACTAACAACACTATCTCCTGGAGAAAGATATTAAATACAAAATGGGAAAAAAGCAACGAGAATATTATATTGTCCACCAAGAAGATAAACATAAAAATGCTGACATTTCACTACCTTGGAGTTAGCGAGGTTGTAAATGTCTTACCTTTTTTTCTTTTACCCCTTCCTTCCTACCTTGCTTCTTTCCTCTCTTCCTCTTTTTCCAACTCCTCCTCCTACTTTTTCTTCTGTTAAAATTTCCACAATGTTTATATGTTATTTTTATAGTTTAAAAATGTATTTTTTTAAGAGTGGCATCTAGGCAATGGCTTTTACAGACCCAGGGGAACATGCCCCAAAGATCTGGCTATGGAATCACCTGCTACAGGACACCGGTATCATGATAGGGTACCTAAAAGTCATTTGGATCATAGGGAAATTGCATACTTTTATGAAAAGAGCACTGAATTAGATATCATAAGACTTGAGTTACAGATTTTATCAGAGTCTATATTTTCTCTCAGTCTATGTTCCATAGAAAGGTTAAATTTGAAAAAACCTAATCCCCTTTCTGTAACCCAGTTTGGATCTGAAATGTCCCTCAAAGGTTCACGAAATAAGGGCTTCTTCTCCAGCCTGGTGCTGCTGTTGGCAGGTGGTGGAATCTCTAAGAGATAGATCCACTTGGGGAAAGTTAGGTCATTGCGGGGTGTGCCTTTGAAGGGGAAGTTGGGGCCTCAGACCCTTCCACTCTCTCTTTTGCTTGCCTCCTTCCATGAGGTGAGCTGCTTCCTCCAACTCACACATCTGCCATGTGTGCTGCTTCTCACCACAGGCCCCAGAGCAACTGGGCCAACTATGAAGTGAAACCTCTGAATCCATGACCAAAACAAACCTTTTCATTTCTCCTTTTTAAAGATATTTATTTATTTAGTTTTGGTACTGGGCATTGAACCCAGTGGCACTTAACCAGTGAGCCACATCTTCAGATCTTTTTGTTTTTTTTTTTAGATTTTATTTATTTTTATTAGATGTATATAGAGATATAATTGAGGGGGAAACATTATCAAACCATCAATAACCAATGTATATATACTCAGTTATCCAGGGGTAATGCCAAATCATGTATGCCCAGCTTGGGTTTCTCCTGTTGCTGTTTCCCCCAGAAGAACTCCTGCGTTAAATGGGTATCTCTTGGAGGAATGACATGGCCTTCTGAGATGGTTCCCCCATATTCCCACTCTTCAGTCTCCTAGGAGTTCTTCATACACCCTCCCCCCTCCCCATCCTCCTCCCTACGCCTCCAAGTAACCTATTGCGTTGAGAATCATACAATTTGAAGGTATTGTTAGCTTAGCTGTCTAACCTACTGCTTCCCCATGTATTCTAGCTTCCACAGATGAGAGATACCATTCCGCC
>PVKS010035596.1:0-19970 GCA_004027875.1 Aplodontia rufa | reverse complement strand
TCAGTACGGGCTATCTTTTCAAACCTAGAGTCAATGAGTCTTGGAGTTAGAAGCCACTTCAGAGATCTTTCAGTTCTGAGTTCCATCCAGCACAGCACACCTCACTCATTCCAACATCCAAAAAAAGATTGCCCCAGGGACAGTTTCTTTGTGCTTAGAAACTCAGGCATCTCCTGATCTCCTGATTCCTTTCCCTTCCCTCCAGAGTCTGTGTTCCATTGTCCGTTTCTTCACTGATGTGTTGCTCAACATTTTTGTCCCTTTGACTTTCTGCTGAGTCTAGCGTGGCATTCTCCAGCGTTGCGGCTACATAGACCCCAGTTCTCTCCATCCTGCAGGAGAAATGCTCATAGCTATGCTGATCATTACGACTTAATGGCTCCCAGCCTCGGTGTGAACCTTCATGATCCTTTCATTCGCCCTGTCAGATTCCCTGCAGCAGCTGTTCTGAATTTCTTTCTAGTCTTTTCTCATCCACATCTCTCTACTAACCTCTTCCCTCATATATGACTTCAGAGAAAATGTGGAGTTATCAGCCATGAGCTCCCTCAATTTTCCTCTCTGCTACCTCCAAAGATTCATATTTTTACCTGCCTGAAAGGAAAAAAAAATTCTCAATTGTTCTAATTCTGGTCTCTCCATTTTATGCCTCATTCCATACCTTGCTTCATCAATTATCGCTCTCCTCATTTCAATATATTGTCATTTCCACCCCACTAGAAAAAAAAAGTAAAACCCTTCTTTAACCTTGCCTTCTCCTTGGAATATAACTTCCCTCTAGCCCTTTGCTTACTAACCTCACCAAAAGAGCAGTCTCCAACAACTCCATTCAGTGCGCTCCTATGCTGCCCAGGGCACAGCACCCTGGACTCGTGCCAGCTGTTTTCCTTAGCATTCCCGCTCAGGGGTCACCAGAGGCCTCTCCATTCTACACCCAAGGACTTGCCATTTTACATCTGTGTAAAATATCAAAATTGCTATTTCTCCTCGAAGCTCCCTCCTCTCTCGGTTTTGATGACACTGCCCCTGGCTCTTTCGAAAGCCTGCCCTCTCCAGTCACCTGTCACTCAGCAAGCTGCCTTTGCGTCCTGTTCTCTATGGAAGTTCCTACAGCACTACATTTCAGTTCCATTTTGAATACTAGGACATGAATGGCTCATTTGTAGGGATGAAGGGGCTAAGGATCACCCAAAAGAAAGCCATATTAATTACAACCCAAGTGCTACCCAGTATAGCACCGTCTAAACGTACCGCCACAGTTAGCACTTTAATTGCTCTTTGTAAACACCTGCATCTTTATTTGGCTCTAGATTAATATCCAGTTTCCATCTGATGGCCTTTTGTACCTTGCCTGACAGCACTGCTGCAAGACCTCCTCGGACGTCGCAGCAGCTCCACGAATCCTCAGGTGCAGAAAAAGAAAAGGTTCAGAAAAAGAAAAGGTTATGCGTTTAATAAAATTTAGTTGCCCACTTGAGAAAAATTACCCAGCACATACATAGCAGCATTTTACTCACTTGGGCAAAGTCCATTCCTCCCCATAGCTTCAGCAATCATGTTAGAACACTCACGGTGATCTGACCAGCTTTGGACCATCATCACAACAAAGACACATTGTGTGGAAAAAAAAGAATTAGGAACATAAATATTCAGCTCTGTTTACATTTAGAAACTATGGAGACCAGCAAACACAGGACCAGCTCTCACACGGCAACATGTACTAGAGCAGAGCTGCCGTGGTGTCCTTTAGAAAGGTCACTTGCTTTCCCATTTTCCATAGTCCCTGCTGTTCCTGATGGTATTATGCCTTGCCCGTTTCATTTTAGGCTCCAGGCATAACTAATTTTCAATAATTCCTTGCTCATATTGATAATATATAGTTCACTGATCTTAGCTATTAAGTGTCTTGTACATTGTTAGTCTGTATCATAACCAAATCATTTAGAAAATGTATCTTGAATTAAAATAAAATGCTTGTATACATTCAGTGATGGATGGTAACTGTATGCTTTTAATTTTCCAACAATCCAGTTGTATTGAAGCTAAAATGTCTCCCTTTGACTTTTTTCCTTACTATGTCCTCTGTAAATACACAGAATAAATCACCCATTTCTTCCACATGACAACACTCCAGATACTTTTGTAACTGCTAGTAATCCTTAATTGTCCTGGTTTCCAGGTGTCTGCTAGACCAAAATATTTCATATGTGTGCTTTTCTATCTATTCCTACTGCCATGATAAGATCACCAACATTTCCAGCTGGAGAAACCTCCTACACTCTCCATTCACCATCTACACTTATTCTTCATATTGAAGTTCAATTAAACTACACCCTATGACTGCTATGAAGAGTTCACTTCTTCAGCATCTATGCAATAAGATGCAAACTCCTTAACATTTCAAGGTGCTTTGTGATTTCCTCTTGGCTCACCTCTCCAGCATTGTGTCTTACTACTCCCTGTCTTTATGCAATTCCTCAGTCACTCTATCTAAAAGGCCTTCAAATCTCCAAATTTGCTACTCTTTCAAGTCCTTGCACATGTTCACTGAACCTAAAAGGTTCCTGACCCCAGTCACCTCTCCTTACCTAAAATCTATTTAGTGAACACTGTTATTTCCTTGGTTAGGTATGATGGTCTTTACAGATATTCCTACAGCATCCTTAATTTCTTTCTATTGGTAAGAATGTTAATGCATTTATATTGACTGCTTTATCTCCCCCAATGAACTGTGCGATTTTTCAAGCCTGTCATATGGTATGTGAGAAATGTGCCTAGGTTCAATTTAATCACCTTGGATGTTTTTCTATGACCTCTTTCATTTGCCAAGGTTTCTCTTAAAGCAAATTATACAGAGCTTAACACAATTCTTTCTGGCTGTTTAGACCTCTGCAGGGCACAGTGAGGCAATTACATCACTTGCCCCAGTCTCCACCGAGCCAAGATTGCTTTAACTTCCACTTCATTTGTGCAGCAGCAGAATATCACTCTCTTTTAAAACAGCTGTGAGGATCAGACAAGAAAATACACACGGCAGCCTGCCCCACACTGGCACACAGAAGATGTTCAATGAACGGCAACCATTAAAACAGAGTACAGCATGACCATGACCCACCTGTCTTGGCATCTCATTAAAAAGTAGTCTTGTTATGAATAAGAGAGAAGGTAAAAGGATCATAAAATTTTATTTCGGTGGAATAGAAACAGAGGCAATTAATACCTAAGCAGTCTGTATAGTTCCTGAAGCAATAAAAACATAAGGACCCCAGAGAAAACCACAGTGGTAGGCATCAGGTAGTAGGATCCCACATACTAATGCAACATGGGGCATGTCGGGCTGTTTATTGGAGACATCTGCGGCTCACAAGGCCCCGCTGTATTTACATACAACATCCTCTTCAGTTGAACCCTGTTGCTCACAAAAGGTAATCAAGATCACATCTGTTTACATTTCTAGTAGATCCTTTATCTTTTTCTCTACTTCAATAGCCTCCAGATGGGAGGAGTCTCTTTCAGAAAAGGACCTATTACTTTTGCTTCTGTAGTAGTCCAAACAGTTACTGTCAGATATGTGTGTAGAAGAAAAGAAGAAAAAACTGTCAAAAGCCCACAGTGCCCAGAGGAAAACATGGAAGTGGCGCAAGTGGCCCGAATGAATTATCAGTGCTGCATGTACAGAAGCCACTGACTCTTGCCTCTCGCCATTTGCTCACTCAGAGCTGATTCTCAGCATTTCCAATGCCACGTTTTCACCAAGCGATCTTCTGGTGTAGGACTCCGTGCACAGGGGTTGAGCCCCTAAACGGAACGAATGTGTGTGAAAAGTTTTTGCTTCAGTCAAAAGACCTCTTGTAGGAGAAGAAGCTGTAAACACAAGGAGGTAAGAGACGGGCACCCAGGCAGCTCTTAGAATCTTACACCATACACAACCTTCCCATCAATCAAAGCAAGCCTCCTGTGTCCTTGTGCCTGGACAATTCTAAGAACCATCAGCTCTTACATGCCAATAGCAAGAATGGTCTTTTAAAGATCTAAATGGAATTAGGTAAATTTCTGTGGATTTCCATTCCCGCCTTGACATATAAGATCCCACATGATCTGTACCCATCCCCACCCCATCACAGCCTCACGTTTCTCTCCACGGTTACCATAACAGCTGGCCTTTTAGCTGTTTGAATTATCCAAGCCTCCATCCCATTCTCTCACATATTTTTTTTGCTCTGGACCATCACGAATGCTATTTCCACTGCTAGGAATACGACTAAGTCCCTGCTGTACCCCAAGCACAAAACACATATTACAACACACACGTATGTGTTCGCACAACATAAACCACACCTGGACCACATGCAACACTCACACACAACACACACACACACACACTCCTTCCATTTGCGAGACTGTCTCATCTTTTAAGTTTCAGCTCGAATTACCTTTCCTTTGAGAGTCACTTTCTGAACACCCATGATTAAGTCAAAAATTCCTGTTATTTAATGCATTTTGGTATCATGATGGAAATCACAAACTCTGAAGCCAGACAGCTCTGGTTCAAAAACCCAACTCTGTCGTTCCCTACCTGTGTAACTTGGGAAAGTGGCTATGCCTCAGTTTCCTTATCTCTAAAAGGGGATGATAGTATTGTGTGTGTTGAGCTAATATTATGGGGCCTTAACACTGTGCCCAGCGTGTAGGAGGTGATGGGTAGAAGTCAGTGCATATCTCAGGGAATGGGGGTTTTGACTTCATATATCTACAATTAGATGCAGTCTGCATGAGGAACATCCTTGTTTTTTGTTTTTGTTTTTGTTTTTCATTCATCCTCCAAGGGCCAGGACAGGAACAGTTAAATGGTGGTAACAGGATGAGTTTTGAATTAATGAATCACTTTCACTAAACAGTTGATTGAAACACAGAAGAAAATGAAGCTCAGCATTTTCTCAAAGACCAGGATCCATCACATTTTCCACACATTCTTTTACCACCTGGTACTCAAAGGCCCCCTGGCTACCGCACACTCTTGTTAGGTATGTACATTACTAGGGGTGGGAGCCAACGCAAGGACGGGTGCATGGAAAACATCATAGATGTGGGAATCTAAACAGGAAGGCTTGATCCTTACTGGGCAGGCTCGGCGAGCCTCATCTTATCTAGTGGATGTCTGCATATTGGTGGGAGACGTGGTATTTATTTCGGGAATTACTCACAGCGTGGTGGTCCATGAAAAGACTGTGGGAGAACACAATTCCCTCTCTGCATCTTAAAGATAAGGCAACCCTGTGCCTGTGCCGTTGGCAGTGAGGAAGGTCCTAAGAGGAAAAGGTCATCTTTAATGCTGGGATGCAGAAGCTGAGGCTGACCTTTCTGCCACAACCCACTAGGACAAGCATTTCTGCAGAAAGCAGCCCTCGTAACTTTATCTTTTTTTATTCGTTAGACATGGTCTTACAATTAGGAGGGGTTCATCATCAAACAATCAAGATCAGCAGCATAATGACAGAACAAGCCAATACTGGTGCCAGACCGTGGTTTCCCCCTTTGGGTTCCCCATGGTTCCATGTTTCACTTTGCTTAAGTCTCAAGTTAATTGGACTTCTCGTGGAAGTCAGAGGTTCTCCTCAGATTAGATTCACCCATACTACCTCCCTCTGGTCACCTTGATGTCCTTCCTATTCCCTTACCCCCTCTCTACCCCCCGACCTACGTCCCGCAGGAATTTTAGCACAGTTCCCCATGATCATGTAAGAGTTCATATACGTTGAGGTAATTGTTAGGTTAGCCATCTAACAATCTATTTCTGCTTATATTTTAACTTCCAGAAATGAGAAAAAACATTCAGCCCTTGAGTCTCAGAGTTTGGGATACTTCACTTAGCATAATTCTTTCCATCTCCATCCATTTGGTATCAAAAGCCATAATATCGTATTCTCTAATAGCCAAGTGGTATTCCATTGTATATATGTTCCACAGTTTTTGGATCCATTCACCAAGTGAGGGGCATCCCGGTTGGTTCCATAATTTAGCTATAGTAAATTGGGCTGCTATAAACATTGATGAAGCTGTATCTCTATAGTAAGCCAATTCTAGCTCTTTGGGGAAGATACCCAGTAGTGCGATAGCTGGGTCAAAAGGCAGTTCCAGCCCTAATTTTTTGAGCCCTCATAACTTTAAAACACAACCAGTCTGGGACAATAATGAAGGATTTGAAGTCTTCAAATGAGATTCACAAGCCTCACATCTCCTGGAAAGCTGGAATTCTGAAGAATCAGCCTTAATTTTTTTTGTAATAACATAAGCTATAAGCTTCTTAACTTAAGGGTTATCTGAATTTTATCCTAGAAATCATTTCCTATTCCTAGTAATGGTCTTCCTATCTCTTAGAAACACTTTTGATTTTGAAGTTCCTATAAATGTATAGACTTAGTTTGGGATGAATAGAACCCAAGTTTTCAATACAACTCAGTCACCAGTGGAACTGGAATAGGATAGGTATATAGCAACCAATTTAATCTCTTTTTAAACTCGTTTTCTTAACTTAAAAGCTATGCTTCTGAAAAACAAGTCCCTGTGCTTTTGTGAGGCAGTAAAAATTAAGTAAATTAAAAACTGACTAAGTACAATTTAAAACAAAACTAATTACAAAAAAAAAAAAAACACAAAAAAACCAAAACTTGGTTTCTTCCCATCCAAACTCAAGACACCAATGTGGATGCTTACACTGCTTGTCCGATGCACTTGTCCACCCCAAAGAAGGCAGATGGAGAAGCAATTCCTGGGTAAAGTTGAAAATCAATTCTCCAGCACTGCCTGGTTTTCAGAACATGCAGTCCCCTTCTTTCTTCCATATGTTGACATCTCCCCCAGGAGGGTGCTGCCATCTCTCCTAATCCACCCTTTCTGGAGAATTACTTATTTAAACCAGAACATGTCAGGTCACACTGACCAGGGAGGCCTTGGAGAGAAGCCAGTTCTTTCTGAAATCTGTTTGATGCCTGTTCTATAAAAATGAAGGCAGTCTATATTAAACCAGAGAGGCTTTCTAACTCAGAAATAGTTAAGCAAAAGAGTTTCTCCAATGAAACTTTAGTATAGACTCTGCTTAGTATCTCATCAATTAAAGCTGGAATGAGCAAGTGCTATTTTATTACAATATTCCTGCAGTCCTGGAGCCATTCCATCTTGGTTGACACTCTTTACGAATGTGTGCTGATAGGCACGTTCCTTTAACACTGCATGCCTCAGTTTCTTCAGGTGTAAGAGAGGGATGGTAACAACAACACTTTCTCACTGTGTTTTCAGAATCCTAATAGGATAAACCACTCTTTACAGTGATAATTGCCCACTTAATATCAACTGTTATTATTCACATTCATTATTCATATGTTGCCATTATTGATACTTTTGTTCTATTTTTTGGGGGGAAAATTTTGTTCTCTTCTACAGATAGGAAACTAATCAGTGCAGCTACTGTGTGGCTGCTAGAACCAGCACCCTACGTTCTGATTCTGGCTCTGGCGCTTGCAAAGTGCATAATTTGAGGCACGTACTTTAACCTCACTATATTTCAATATCCACAGTGATAAAATGAGAGCAATAATAGTATCCACTAATAGCATGTTGAGAAGATTAAATGAATGAATGCACGTAAAACATTCCAAAGACTACTGAGCACAGAGAGCTTACTCTCTTATTGTCAGGTACTATTGGTGTAAGAGCATTGTCACTCTATCATTTACTTTAAACCACATGCCCAAGAGAAACAATGCAAATGCATTTAAACACTTAGGTTGTGTAACTTAAAAGAGCTCAAGGAAAGGGGAAATTTATGTGGATCCGGAGCATGGTGGCAAGCAGTGCTAATGGCTCAGGGCTACAAGTCAGGAGATCTGGGAAAGAACAAGCTACGTTTCCTTGGGCAAGTGGCTTCATTGATCTGGGTTTCGATTTAGTCCATGATAGAATGACTAAGCCACAAATGGTCCTGAAATTCTATGAATGAATGCATGAATATTCTCTTGTCGATAGCCTTTTGGCTGTTTCACGGCATGTGGAGTACATGGTCGATCATGCTCCCTTCTCACTGCAGATCCCTGTGCTGTGGATCACATTCACCTTCTGCAGCACGGCACATTCTGTAAGCATGGAGTGAGCCTTCAGCATAGTTTCACCCACTGTGCTGCTATTAGTCTGGAAAGTGACGGGGGTATCACTTCCTGGTTCAGTGTTTGCATTGATAATGTTTTGATGTGTGACTACAAGAAGATTATTTTAATGGGTGTCTTCATCTCTCTCTTTCACAGGACCTTACCATTTGTGATGATGTCAATGAATTAGCATTAAAAATGAGCTTGGAAAATCTGAATGAAGAATCCAACCAAAGTGGCAAGGACCACCAATTACATTCTGTAGGACACAACTCAGGACAAGACAGGGACAGGAGGACTGAAGAGTAGAAGTCTAGAGTTAAAGAGCGGGCAATGTAGGAGATTCCCCCTGGAGATGCCTCATAATGGAATACTTAATGCACAGGAAATGGTACCGGCTTTTGAGAGATGCACACAATTAACTACCATGCTTTGTTTACTGTTCTGGTATTCCTACCTTTTATCCTGCAGATAATGGTCAGCTACAGAGCAGAAATTCTAACAGGAAAAAGTGTGAATACATATCAAGAATAGTGTGTGTGTGAAAGCATACCAAGTGTCATAAACTCAAAAATAATTTAAAAATCTTTTAAAACTCTTTTTAAATTGTAGTACAATTTGCATAGAGTAAAAAAGATGCTAATTATATAATTGGGTAAATTTTAATAAACCAATATATTGCAGAAAACAATACTTTCACTGGGATACAGAATATGTTTATCAGTCCAGAAAGTTCCCTTATACCTGTTCCTACCCAATATCCATCCTTTATAGATAATTAATATTCTCAATTCTAACAGATTCACTTTGCCTGTTCTTGAACTTCACATAAATGGAATCATAAGGTGTACATGCTTTTGTCTTTTTCCATCACAAAATATACTGTTTTTCAGGCACTTACGGTGTTGAATTTATCCGTACTTTTTTTCTTTTTACTGAATATTCCATTGTAGGAGTATATCACATTTTGTTTGTACAGTCTCTCCTTGATGGGCACTTGTCCTGTTTTCAGTTTGAGGCCATTAGGAAGCCACTGTGTACATTTTTTTCATAGTCTTCTTGTGTAAATGTTTTCATTTCTTTTGGACAAACACCTAAAAGTAAACTTGTTGGATCTTAGTTTAGCTCTATTAGAAGCTGCCAGTTTTGCAGTGATTGTACCATTTTATATCTGAGAGCAAAGTATGAGAATCCCAGTGGTTTTAAAGTTTCACGACTTGGAATATTGCCAGCCTTTCTAATTTTAGCCATGTTAGAGGATTTGAAGTGCTATCTCACTGGGATTTTAACATATTTCTTTGACTACTAAAGACATGGATCATTTTTCATGGATCTATTGGTCACTGATATATTTTCTTTTGTGAAATATTTACTCAAGCCCATCCTTTTCCCCCTTTTTATCTTTTTATTATTGATTTGTAGAAGATCTTTACATATTCTAATTAGAGGAATACTTTTAGCTGTGCCTTGAAAATATTTTCTACCAGTCTCTGGCTAATCATTTAATTTTCTTAAAGATAACTTTTGATGAGAAGAGAATTTTCATTTTAACCAAATCCAATGTGCTGATATTTTCTTTTATGCTTAGTGCTTTTGTATTCTCTCCAAGAAATGATTGCCTGTCTCAAGGGTGCAAAAATATGTCTCAATATTTTTCCTAGAAGTCTTCTACTTTTAGCTATTGCATTTAGGTTTATAATCCATCTCAAATTAATTTTCATCAAAGCTATAACTCAAAACTTTTAATTTGGGTCATTTCTGAACTATTTCAAGGAAAGCAGTCTAAAAGATGGCTCAGATATCTCACCAGAACTAAAAGCAGGTTGTTGGCAGTGTTGTTTTGACTTTTGCTTGTTCTGCTCTGTTTTAAGAGGGGAGTTTGCTTGTTCTGCTGCTATTCTCTAAATACAGCTGGATACATTAAAATCTACGCTATCATAGTAGGAACTCTTATGATGTGCCAGGAATTCTCCGAAGTATTTTACATGCAAAATCTCACTTGATCCTCAAAATGCAGAAAACCGAAGCCTAGAGAAAGTAAAGATATCATTGATCATACAATGAAGAAGCAGTTGAACTAGGGTGCAAATCCTACGCAGCTGACTATAGAACTCACAGAAATAATTGTGACCATACATTACTTAATTATGTCAAATAATGTAAACATGGTTCAAAGTACAACAGAATTAAATTTTTGAGCAACTAATATGCCTAATATTGCTCTAGGTCTTTCTATTTTATCTCAAATAATCTTCAGAAATACCCGTATAAGGGCATATTAGCCACAAAGAGGCTATTTATCCTCACAAAGTTAAGCAGTCAGACACAGGCCACCCAATCAGCATTGACCTGAGAGTTAAACCCAGGTGGTCTGATTTAAACCCCAAACAATTTCCACTGTGAGGCCCTGGGTTCTCTTTATAGATTCAAGTCCCATATCACTGCAAGAAGCATGGCGGGGCGGGGGGTTTTATGGGGGAACTGAAGTCAAGTTAGGTATAGGTACACTCAGCACATTTCATTACAGCTGCCAGATCAGGGGAATGGGCTTGATGGTGAACATCCTTGAGGTGAGCATGCTCACTCCTTCCTGATTTCAGTTTAGAGGTCTTGCTGATGGAAGACATTTGCCCCTTTCAAGCCTCATGTACATGTACAAATTGCTTCTTCTACTCATTGTCCTTTCACAGTGACCATGAAAAACCCCAAATGTGTGTCTCAAACCTAAAGCACCGATTTCAGCTACTACTGTCAGACCTACAAGGGAAGGGAAGAGAAGTGTAGAAAGACGCTGCAGAGGTATCGTTTTGCTCCGCTGCCTATATGCACAGCAGGGGTAGAAACAGACTTTCCCATGCTATAAGCATTGCAGTACATTCAGAGCTAAACCACAAAAGGACCAGATGTTCCAAGCACTGCTGGGTTGAGACCCCTCAATTATAGCAGTGATCTCAGGAGAACTTGGAAGACCATTTATCAGATTATTTTAGAAGTGCTACTATTCAGAGAAGGGGAAAACACCCAATGATAAGCATATGCCTTTAGTTTCCAAAGTTTCTAGTGTTTCATGGGCATAAAGGAAATTAGTTTTGCTCAAAACCAACTAGCTAGATTACCAACATCCACCTATTAAAAGATATATCCTCTGTAAAAGCTGACAAGTGCCACTCCAAGAGAAATAATGCATGGATGAGAAAAAGATGGGGAAAAAGTTTTGAAATGCTTAAGCAACTCACTATCCAAATTGTGCTTGAAAGACTGGAGCCATTAGCATCATCAGGGAGTTTGTAAAAGAAAAAGAAAAAAAGAAAAGAAAAAAATGTAAATTCTTGGGTCTGAGAGTGTAGCTCATTAGTAGAGTGTGTATGCTGAGCATGCATGAAGCCCTGGGTTCAAACCCCAGCACTACAAAATGAATGAGAGTGAATAAATAAATATATCAATAAATCAAACCGTTGGGTCCCATCCCAGACCAAATGAATCAAACTGACCAAGGTCACACAGTGATTCCCGTACACTGTGGAATTTGAGAACCACTGGTCAATGACATAAAATGTTAAGAAGGAACTTCTTATGGGTATAAAAGGCATGAAAGGTGTAGTCTAAGTTGCCAAATACTTCTGTAGGAGTGTCATTGGTGGGGCACCTACATAACTCTCTGAGCACCTATAAGCTGGAGTAGCCTTTACCATTTCGCATGGATTATGGTAAACATAAACCCTGCTCGCTATGGGTCTGTGAGTAGGAGTTACTGTGAATTGTCAGAAGAACGGGAATCCTTGAATCTGGGCAGTTTGGGGGAAGCCCTGCCTCAGGCTGTGAGTCACCTGCAGTCACTGCAGCAGCCCTCACTAGTCATTATCCTGGGGCATGATTCATGGGGCTCCTGTGATGGGGGCCTGTTCTTTACAGCCCCATCAAACTGTGGCACCTCTGGCAAACAGGCAGGTACAGTTACTGGGATTGGGATTGGCCCTCTCTGTTTATGGCCTGTTCTTGGCCATAAATTTGGAGCAGGAGGGCAGAGTGATCATTGGTTGTTGAGGAGCTGAATGGGGAATGGAAAGAGGTGAAGGAGGAGGGGTGTGGGCAGTAGCAGAAAAAGTGACTCTAAGTTCGTGCTCCCTCAAGGTCACTTTGCTTCTGCAGCAAAAGGAAAAAAAAAAAAGGATTTTCTCATCTTCCAGTTTGTACCATTACAGACACAGATTTGAAGTTCTAGCCAAAAGAGTCTGTTTTCTTTTTAAAGATGCCATGATGTTTATGAGGAGGTCTAAGCAATGAAGCATAAAATCAAAAGCTACTATAGGAGTTTTCTTATTGGTTCCCAGGCTGAAAATCCAGGAAATGATTTGCAGTTCATCAGACAGTGGTTCTGGGAGCAAAGAACTTGAGGACAAAGCTAACAACAGTAATAGCAGAAGCAGAATAAGCAAGAGGGATAAAGATAACGGCCTGGATTTGTCCAAAGATAGTGTGTAGAACCAGAGAGCTATTGCACCGTGTGGGGATGGATGTATGTGTGCGGTTGCAAGTGCACATGTGTGTACAAATGCTCTTGCGAGTCTATTTCTAGAGATAAAAAGGTGGGAAGTATTTGGTAAATAAAAAATAAATACTGACTGAATAATAATAAACTAACTAATTTTCAAAACTATAGCCAATCGCGATAATTGCAGCAAATGCTTATGTAACACTCATGTGCTGGCCTTGTTCTGTGAGTTTTCACTACTTTATTTCATCTTCATAGGACAGCATGAACAAGATACAGTCACTAACTAAGTCATGAGGAAAAGAAGATGTGGAACTACAGTGTTCTTTTGTCTTGGCCAAGGCTACAAAGCTTGTTGACTCAAAGTCAGCAAACTTTGGCTCAAAAAAAGAAAATGTGCATATAACTACTGCCTTCTTCAGCTTCCTATTTCACTTCAAAGGCAGTGGCCACTAAAAGGTTAAAAGGCAATATGTGTTGTCAAAAAGAATCAGAGATTTGTGTTGCAAGTCTGTCTCAAAAGATGGCCTCAAGTTATTGAGCATAATTAAGAGGAAGGAAAAACAATCAGTGGTTTTATTTCAAAAAGTGTCAAACCTAAATCAATGGTTCTCAGATGGTGACATTTCGCACTTGAGGAAACATTTGGTAATGTGTGAAGACAGCTTTGGTTATCCTAACTGGAAAAAGGTACTGTTGGCATCTGGTGAGGAGACTCCAAGGATGTTCCTCAGCATCCTACAGTGCAAGGAACAATCCTTAGGACAAAGGACATTCAGTTCACATGACAACAGTGCCAAGCTTGAGCATTCCTCAGAGCAGCCCAGCACGCCATGTTCAGGAAAGAATATGGTAGCTTTAAATTTCTCTAAATAATATGCAAGGTCTCTCTCAAACATATCCTGTCATTCTACCAGTGACCAAGACAGCCCTGGGACTGTCACTCTTCAGAAACAGAACATCACAGAGCCCCGCTACCCACACTGCTGCTCCCTGTAGGAGTGCAGCCTGCTTGACCTCACAGGAGATGAGCCTGCTGTAGACCAAAATGTCAGTGGCTGTCCCCGACCACAAGCCCCAACGTGATAGGAGCCAGATGAACTCTATGACCACACAGTCCTCAGAAATAAGACTTGGGGGCTGGAGCGGTGGCTCAGCGGTTATGGTGCTTGCCTGGCATATGTGAGGAAATGGGTTTGAACCCCAGCACCATGCACAACTGTCAGAGCAAGAAAAGCCATGTGAAAAACTAAATAAAATTGATTTTCTCTTTCTCTGTCTCTCTCTTTAAAGGAAGGAAGGAAGGAAGGAAGGAAGGAAGGAAGGAAGGAAGGACTGACTTAAGGAAATTGGGTGATTGTGTGATTATGAATCCTCCAGTTTCTTTTCTAGCAGGAATGGCCACCAAAGGTTAGAGCATAAATAGGCTTCTCTCAAGCTGGTTGTCAACCTTTGCAATCCTTGATCCCAATCACAATCATCTACACTCCACAGTGATGCCATAGGCTTGCTTGCTTTCAAGTCTAGTAGCCGCTCCCAGTGTCTAAAACAATTTTCCTTTTCCAGGATCATAAGCAGGTAGTGTTGATGGGAACAAACTGATGAACCAGAAAGGAGCCAGCAATTAGGAAACCCAGAGGGCAGTAAGGTGCGGGTGCTTCCCAACCAATCCACTTAGAAGGGATTTTGACAAATTCAATATTTATATGGAACCAACCACCGTTTCACTCTAATTCCCATTTCATTGTCTGGCAGCTTGATTTAATACAGGATTATTCTTAAAAAAAAAAGGAATTCTTGATTAACTTTTTTAAGAAGTAGAGAAAAAGTAAAAGGGTGTTTTGCTGTAGGGTCTGGAGCTTTACTGGGCTGCTGAGTGGAAATAAAAGATTTCTAACTTTGACCAGTCATTGTACTGCAGCAATAATTAAGTAAAATCTTACCTGCCTTCCCCTCCAAAAAAATCTCTTTGGTCATTTTAAATCCTTTCCCAGTTGCTCTCTTTCCAAGACACCAGGACAAACCATACGAGGAAAATTTCTACAGCACAGGTCACAGAACTGTATAGTTCAAATGAGCAAGTTTAGCTGTCCCAGCACAAGGGTACATTCACCATCCTTCCCTATTCTAATTTTCAATCCAACATTACAAATGAAAAAGAAGTAAAAGTTTCTCTGAAGATAATCTTATATTTCAAAATTAGCTCTTAATATTACAATCTTTCATCCTACTTACTATGTATACTTGCTACTTGTTATAAAAGAAAATGCATTAGAAAATGCTCCCTGAAGCCAGAGTAGTCTGCCAGGCAGAGTATGAACTAAGAAATAAGCACGAAATTCAAATCGAGCTCCATCAGCCACAGACATGTGACCCTGGGTAAATTACATAGCTGGTCTTATCCTCAGTTTTCCATCTCTTAAATGGAGATAAGAGAACTAGGTGTTAAAACTTCATCCAGTGCTGTTGTGGGTGGTATCACAAGATGCCTCTTCCTGAATCTGGCTCAGCTCATGCGCTGTTTACTTCTTAATGCAGAAAGAGCATCAGGCAAGCCTTATAATTTTGCAGGTAGGTATTCCTGAGATGCGCGGAATATGCAGAACATTATGTGCATGTAAGGAAGACTGACAGGCGCCCAACACAACTGTTTTCCACCAGGAAGAGGAGTGGCAGGCACTGAGAGACAATGAGAACCCCCATTCCCTTTTGCAGCTACTCCCCCTCCTCTCCCATTTCCTTTGGCCAAGCCCAGAGGTTCTCACTTCCCCTTTGCTCTTTCGCTCCAGGCTCTTTGCCATTTCCTAGTTGCTCACTATTCAAAAGTTCCCTCCCCTCTTCCTCCTCTCTCTAAGCATGCACTTGCTAAGTGACACCACAATTCACAGTGACAAGCCCTAGGACATTAGGAGCACCGGCTAACCCCAGCCTCATTAGTTAATTCCTGGAGATCTTTGTATTAGAATTATGACTGCAGTAGCACCTTTGCCTTGCGAAATGGTTGAGTGCCTTCCTGCTCTTTCTTTCACAGTACCTCCATTATAATACTTCACAGGGCACCATTCTGCTTAAGCATAATGTGCTAGAGAGAGGAGATCTTCTCTTTCCTTATTGAAACCACACAAAGAGTTTACATTCACATTCAGGTATCTTTATAATAATACTAATTTTAAGGACAAGGATCCCGATACACGGATAAATTGAATGATTGTGTGTGTGTGTGTGTGTCTCGGAACCCAAGGTTATATTAAGGCTAGACCTTATCTCTCCTGAGCCAAGGTGCAGCATGCTCTGAATAAGCTGCGTTTACTCATTTGTATAGTCCATTTTCTACGAATGTGATTATCCATTCTAATTATGGTATTGTAATGGATCTGCTCCATGACTTTAAATAACCTATTTCCAAATTGAGCAAGTCACCAAAACTCAGCTACAATCACTATGAATGAAAGTACCTTCTAAAACTCAGATTCTCTGACATATCTTATTTCTCAAAAACCTCTGGACCATGCATTAATATTCTGACTTAGCACCCAAGGAAACTGAGAGTCAGGGGAAAATCATGATGGTAATGTGCCTGGAATTTAGAAAGCATCTCAAAAAATATTGAACACATGGTCCTGAATCAACAGCTATAAAGAGAAGTCAGGACCTGAACTTTGGTCTTTTCACTGTTCTGTCCTTATTTCTGCATGCATGTCTATCTTTGATCACGCTGTTCTGTCTTCCAGGGATGCTTTTCCTGCAGTCTCTGTATCTGAAGTTCTCCACACTGCTCCTCTTTGCATTCCTCCTGGGATTTGCTCATCCTTCTTCACCTCTCATTTTCTGCATAAGACAGAATTTTGCTCAAAGCTTTGTTGGAACACTGAACAAACATTTTGTAGCATTGGAATTATTTGTTAGCTATTCTGTCTCTTCCGGACATTTATTCATTCAGGCATTTATTCATTTATAGAATAATTATTGAGGCCTTCTATGCTCAGGACACTAGTGAATGACTTGGGCAGGATTTCTCAGAGTTGACATTCTAGTAGGGGGAGATGAGAAGGACAAATCTAATAAATCAACCAATGATCAAATTAATTATACATATAATCAATAACCTATAATAATTGCTGTAAAGGAAATCATCAGGGTAATGAGGTGAAGGGCAACTGGGGAAGAGTTCTTGAGATTAATAGCACACACTAGGGAGAGCCGTATGATCTGAGAACCAAAGAGGGAGGCTGTGGAAAGACCATGGGAAAGGGCATTACAGGCAAAGCCCTCGTGAGTCCCAGCCTGGGAAAGAAGGTCAAAAGGACAGGTATGGCAAGCCGGAGCCCTGAGGCCGGAAAGGACACATTAAATGGTAGGGTGTGGAAGTGCTTTGGAGCCAAGCTCAACTGGAGCAAAAGCTGCCTTGTCCCTACAAGCTACGTGACTTTGGACAGCATTCTCATGGTCTCTGATTCTAGATATTCTCATATGATAAAAAACGGAGGTAAAGAAAAAAAAAGTCAATGCCAATGTTGAGTGGAAACTGTTGCATTAGTCAGGAATTTGACATCCAGGGGAACAATGAGACCCACAAAATAGTTGTGGGGTCCATTACCAGAGATAAAAAGAAATCTCCTAAACTAAGACCTGAGCATACAGATTTTTCTCATTTAGTGATTTGTCACCCAGAGATGAAAAGGTGGACGAGTGCAGGTCTTTGCTACCCTAAGGACCAGATGGGGCGCCTCTATACACCCTGCAGACAGCTTCAAGTTTTGCAATTATGCTGGTGCCTCTCCTCACAATGGAGGGTCCAGGTTTGGCAATATCACTCCACAGCACGTTGACAAATGAGCAGGACCCCCCCCCCATGCTGACACTTGCTGTTTCTGATTCTAAAAGTAGAACATACTGAACCTTAGATTTTACTCTTCTCTAAATCCAATTTACCATTCTGCTCACACCCACTAAAAATGGTGTTCCAGGCCTCTCAGCCACTCACTGAAATAAAGAAATCACACATTAGGCCAAAGAAAGGTGGAGAATGGCCCAAGTTTCAAGATAGATCCAGCAAAGAGGAGGCCAGGTAGCCAGGGATTGCTGCCCAGCTGTGCTTCTGTGGACCAGTCAGTATCAAGGGAAAGCGCTCCTTGGAATATATATTTTTTTATATGTAGGACTCCTTGCTGCAAAGAAAAAGTGAAAGCTCAAAGTTTTGCAACACTTTCAGAAGGTGAATCCAGTCCTCTTGTCCCCAAATCAAATGAAACTATAAGCAGTCAACCAGAATTAGCTAAAAATTAAAATGGTAAGGAAAGCATGCTTACTGTAAGAAGTAAATTCAGAAATTTAGAGACAACTTTAGATGCAAAAAGAGAAAATTGCTAGAAATTTTGGTCCTGCAAAGAAATCTAAACTCTATTATTTATAACTGAATAGCCACATCAAAAAATCAGATAACAATATTTTTGTTCATAATTGAAAAAATGATCCATCTATTTAATTGGTTTAGTGGCCTAACACAACCCACTTTCACATAAAGCAAAAAGTCTTTCCTCACTGTTTTATTAAGTTCGTTTACCAAATTTTTGTCAGGACAGAATGAATTGTTTATCCGTTCTCTGTCTTTCCATTACGTAGTTTTATGCCTTTAGGTCTGTGCTTGTTGGCTCAGGGTGCAGAAGAAATAGCATTCTCAATAGTTTTTCTCAGATAAATTGTCTATAAATTTAAATACTCCCTATATTCAATGGGGATTAAAATATACATCTTTCAACTCTGGGTTTCACAAGGTAGTGTTTACTGATATTATTGTATGGATTTACACAGAACCATACACTATCCACCCCCCATCAAGTGCCTTAATTAACTTGTCCAGGATTTGGAATCACAACAGTCTACGCAGTCAGCAGGATCATTAAACCCAATCATATTTTCAGCCTAACCTGATATTTTACGAGAGCCATTCAAATCAATTTACCCAACAGAGACATTTGTCCCTGGCCTGTCACCATAGCCCATACCAAGCGTCCTACACTTCTTTATCTTTTGGCAGGGCCATCATAAGCGAGCGACACAGAGGGTGATGTATGAGAACTCGAGTAAGTCATAAATCCCACAGCCCTTCATCTCCCGTCAGGCGGACTGAATTTACGCCCACTGGCCTTGGCAATGGCTTAGCTCAGCTCAGAGAAAGTCAACTTAAAATGACACAGTCTTTTAGGAGTGAATCTCCCCTCAACGTGGCACCAGGGAGAACACCAAAGAGAAGAGGGAGGGAAGATGTCAGGACACTTGATTCTCTAACAGCCCTTTTACCATGTAGGACAGCTGCATCCTCCTTCAACCAATTCTAAGTGATCAGAAGATATTCATTTTGCCTTCTAATCGGTGTGAATATAAAGAATTAAGAAGGTAGGAAGCGATGCTCAGATGTGGGACTTTCATAAAACACAATCACAGACTTGCCTAAAGATTCAGTGGGGATGGGCACCTGAGGGCTCTGAAATGGGCAGAAATGGTTCTTGTAGGGATGACAACCTGTGCGTATGCATGTGGACACAAGCACATGCGCTTTCTGTCAGTTTGGTAGGAAGCAAAGCATTCAAGTAGCAAATCTGTCATGTTCAAAGTTACCAATCTTGCCATAAAGTTTCCCTAGTAGGTTTCGGGATCTCCTGGGACTAGGGTTTGCAAAAGACCTCTGCCTGTTTTGGAATGAGGAATCTGAGGCAATACTTACCACTTTGATCATCTCAAAAAAATGATATTTTAACACAAATTATAAACTGATACAATGTCACCTAAAAAAAATGGAAATTTGGAGTAAATCAAAAGGTACTGGAAATCAGGAAAAGAGGTTGAAAGAGTGGCCAGGAATTGTTAGAGGCACTTTTAAATGTTCTTACCCCTCTAAGAGAAATGGAAGTTTTGTCATTTGTCATTCCTACATAGTGTCCATATTAACCACATGACTCCATAGGGTCCCCTCTCACTTTCCACTCATTTTGACAGTCATCAGTGCTGTAAAACAGTAACCCTGCCTTGCCCCATCCATCTCATTATCTTCTTAGTATACATCTTGAGTAATGTAATTTATTTCTATGTCATCAAGAAAGACAAATCCTTCTGGATCATCACTGTCATAAACCACAATCTGCTGTCAACTTATCTGTCCTTAGCTGCTCCTTGTTGTAACTTCTTTTAAAATAAAAAAAAAGCAAACTCAAAATGACAACACAAAATAATGATAAATAATTTAATTCCTAGCTTCCCTTAAATCCTGTTACTTCCATTTTTGCATCTGCTTTATTTTTTTCTTTTTTTTTTTGTTTTTTTTAATTTTTTTTTTTTTG
>PVKS010035595.1:0-19968 GCA_004027875.1 Aplodontia rufa | reverse complement strand
AAAAAAAAAAAAAAAAAAAAAAAAAAAAAAAAAAAAAAAAAAAAAAAGAACTAGGCCCTGGGTTCAATCCCCAGTACCAAAAGAGAACAAATAAGTAAAATAAAACAAAACAAAAACTCCAACTACTCAACATGTGCCTATATGTAACTTAAAAAAAAAACACAAAAACTTCTAACTTAAAAAAAAATAGCTCTCAAAGGGCTAAAGCAGAGGCTTAGCGGTTACAGCTCTAACCTTGCAAGCACAAGGATCCAGGTTCAAAGCCCAGCACCACATATATGTCTAAGTGTCAGATCAAAGAAAACCAGATGAAAAACTAAGCAAAATTGATTCTCTTTCTCTCACTGTCCCTCTCTCAAAAAAAAAAAAAAAAAAAAACTTCTCAAATATATGCATTCATAGAAGTTCTGTTAAAGAAATGATAACGTTAACAACAAAAAGTAGAACCTTTTTGTAAAGAAGGGAAGATACATTCAAATCTATGTTTATAGTCTCAAACTCCCCATTGTTGATCTCGCCTCAACTGATTAAATGTACAAAGGCTTACAAATATATTCAAACCCTTTACTTATGTTACAGCATAACTTAGTAAAAATTCCGTTAAGCAAATTAAAACAAATTACTCAAACAAAATGAAAACCTAGAATGTATTCCCAAAGGAATGATTAACATTCCCCTTTCCATATATGTTAAAAGCAGCAACAGGGAGGTCAGCATTGGGGTGGCGCACGCCTGTAATCCCAGCAATTTGGGAGGCTAAGATAGGAAGACCACAAGTTTGAGGCCAGTCTCAGAAACTTGGGGAGACCCTGTCTCAAAATAAAAAATAAGAAGGGCTTGGGATGTAGTTCAGTGGTTAAGCATCCCTGGGTTCAATCCCCAGTTCCTAAATATAAATAAAAATAAAACATATAAGGAATTCTTAATAATTCATACTATTTTTCCATTTTCAAAGAGAATACAATTCACTTTAAAACAATGAAAAATTTCACAAAGAGTTCTACCTGTTGATTAAGTATTCATCCTTTGTCTTATGATGAAACACAGGAATCGGAACACCCCAAACTCTTTGCCTTGATATACACCAATATGGTCGCCTGTCCATCATGTCAACCAAGGCATTCAGTGCTGATCCCGGAATAAACTTGACTGTCTTTAACAATTCCTACAAAGGATTCATAAATCAAGACTAGTAAGAGAAAGCATTTTAGATGTTGGTAGTCTTTCACATTCCCCTTACCTTCCCCAAACAAAAAACAACTAAAGATTCCACAGCAAATAAGGTGAAATAAAAACTGTCACAAAGGACTTAATTCCAATTTCAACAGCAAACTTAATCTTTGGAGGATGTAACAAAAGAATTTTATACCAATTTGCAATTTATAGCAGTCCTAGATGAAAACTGGTAATAGGGCTGGGCATGGCGGTCTACACCTACTGACCCAGCTACTTAGGAGGCTGAGGTGGGAGAATCATGAGCCCACAAGTTTGAGTCCAAAGTGGGCAACATAGTAAGACTCCATTTCAAAAAACAAAAAAACTGTGAATAAAAATTTAATAAAGATTACATATGTGTTATTAAACTATAGCTAAGATCATGCAAACTTGATTTTAATCATTTCTGAAAAAACTAAAAATAAGTTAACGTCCTAGACTGACAAACAAGAACGACAATATAACCTGATTTTACCAAGTATGGTTTACAGTGCAGAAAACATTTTCCCAAAATAAAAGTTACTTCCTATTTATTTATCATCCTGTAAAAATTCCCCCTCTCCAGGCTCCTCAAAAGTTGTAAATTCTACTAGCATTTGATTTCATTTGTTAATTACCAAAAGATAAATTGAATAGAACATAAAGATGATAGTAACCCTCCAAAAAGTCAAAATAAGTTAACCTAATTTTTAAAAAAATATTCATTTAAAAAAGCAAACTGCAGTGGCTCAGCAGAAGAGTGCTTGCCTGGCATGCCTGAGGACCCAGATTCGAACCCCAGCACCATACATACAACTAAGTGTTGGAAAAACAAAAACCTGATGGAAAATGGAATAAAACTGATTCTGTCTTTAAAAAAAAAAAAGAAAAGAAAGAAAGAAAAGCAAGTTGCTAAGTAGGTTCAAATACCTTCTTTGCTTACCTAAACTGGTCTCCAGTCTCCAAAACCTTTTGGAGCACCACCTACTGGCAGAATGCCAACATTTCTATAATTCAGTTTGATTAATATGTGGTTTAAAAAGCCAAGAAATGTGAATATTGATTGGATTATTTGATTTTATTAAGGACATTTTTAAGGTGGCAATAACACTAGAATTATGCCCTTTGGGGGGGGGCGGGGATATGTACCAGGAATTGAACCCAGGGGCACTTCACTACTAAAGCACATCCCCAGGCTTTTTATTCTGAAACAGAGTTTCACTTAAATTGTGTAGGATCTTGCTAAGTTGCTGAGACTAACCTTGAATTTATGATCCTCCTGCTTAAGCCTCCTGAGTTGTGGGTGTTATAAGTGCACACCACTGCACCTGGCTTGGAACTATGCTTTAGAGAATCTTTATCTTTCAGATAGACTTGGTGAAATAAGGCCTGAAAGAAATAATGCCTGACATTGTTTCGTTGGATAAATAAAAATAAATTAAAAAAAAAAAGAAATAATGCCTGACTGGACACAATGGCACATGCGTGTAAATCCCAGCAGCTCAAGAGGTTGAGGCAGGCGGATTGCATGTTTAAAGCCAACCTCAGCAACTTAGTGAGGCTCTAAGCAACTTAGCAAAACCCTGTCTCAAAATAAAAAATAAAAAGGGTTAGGTATGTGGCTTAGTGTTTAAGTGCCCCTGGGATCAATCCCTGGTTTAAAAAAAAAAAAAAGAAAGAAAGAAAGAAAAGAAGGAAGGAAGGAAAGAAAAGAAAAAAGAAATAATCCTTGGTATTTGTCTTTAAAATAATACAATGATTAGGGGGGTAAAAGATGAGTGATAGGAGGGAAAAATGGCCAAAAATTGAATATTGCTGAAGGTAGAGATGGAATGTGGCAGTAAATGGACCTACTCTAGCAACTTCTATAAAAAAGCAACTGAAAATGGTCTATAAAAACGTTTCGTGCTGGGAACAGTAGCACACACCTGTAATCCCCGTGACTTGGGAGGTTGAGGCAGGAGGATCTCAAGTTTGAGGCCAGCTTCTGGAACTTAGTGAGATCCTGTCTCAAAACAAAAAAAATAAAAATAAAAAGTACTGGGGATATAGCTCTGTGGTAGGTGCCCGTAGGTTCAATCTCCAGTCCAGTACCACAAAGCAAACAAACAAAAAAGGTTAAAAAAACCAAACAAACAAAACTGCCAGGTGCAGTGGCACAGGCCTGTAATTCCAATGACTCAGGAGGCTGAAGCAGGAGGATCACAAGTTCAAAACCAGCCTCACCATCTTTGCAAAGCCCTAAGCTACTTAGTGAGACCCTGTCTGAAAATAAAAAATTAAAAAGGGCTGGCGATGTGACTCAGTGGTTAAGCATTCCAGGTTCAACCCCCAGTGCCAAAACAAAACAAAACTGGGCTTAAGAATCTTATATCAGACTTAGATGTTCTGCAATTAAAAATCTGTCCAGAGCTGGAAGTTACAAATCTTAATGCTTTACAAATAAGATGGACTTCACAGGAATGAAAAAAACAATGATGCCAAATTGCCAAGCCAACAAATGAACCAGCTAATTACAGTAGCACCTTATTTGTAAGCTGTGGAACAAAATATCTGTATATTCAGCCTGGTTGACAAATACATCATTTGAGTTCTTTCACTCAATAGAATCAAATTATTTTTGGAAGACACACACATATGCACGTATATACACATAAACAAATACACATCATGTATACCAATAGATATACATATATTAAATGAAAGAGCTCAAATATATAGTAAATATTTAGAACACCAGTTATAAAGTATTTAATTCAAGGTTATAACTCTTTCAGTGTATTGCTATTTCAATCTTAAAAAAACAAAGGGTTTACAAAGAATTTTATTGAATGCCCATATGTTCCAGACACTGTTCTGGGAATTTTTGCTCCATTACTCTCTAATGTGGGCATTGTGATCACCTTGATACAGATGAGGAGGGTAGAGAAATGAGTTTCTAGGAGGTCAAAAACTGATAAACTCAGTTCTGTCCTAATGCTATGCTACTTTCACTATATTAGGCAAAAAATGTGAATCAGCAAATCACTTAACCTCTTTAAGCCTATTTTCCACACATGCATAACAAAAGAATAAAATCCAACGTCCTTTCAGGCCTTCCTAATTCTACAATGTTAGGAAAACAAATTATAAAACCAACAATCCCTCCTTCTACTCTAAAACCCACTTCATCCTCACATACAATCCTTTGATGCAGTGAGAAAGATAAATCCTAAGCCCTTATATTAAGATGCCTTTTATACCTTGGCTGTAGTCTTTATATCTGTGATATTTATAAACCATTGCTTGCTGGCACGAATAACCACTGGTTTCTTAGTCCTCCAGTCATAGGGATAGCTGTGTATCAGTTTTTCCTCTTTCAAAAAATTCTTTGAATTTTGAAGCATCTTTATGACTAAAAAAAATTAGATTAGACATAATTAAGAAGTACTATGAAAATTCTAGTAGTTCTCTAAACTAACAAGAAGTATTAAATCTGGTCCAATAGGTGCTACTTCCCAGGTATTGAAGACATAATCTGCATGTCTCCTGGCAAAGAAAAGCAGGGGCTGTAAAACCTTAACCAGATAAATTATGCTATTCCCATACCTCTCTACTAAAAAGAAAAGGTGAATGGAACATACCTAGAATTCTAGATTTGAAACTCAGAGTCATGTCTATCATACTATGAATTTTAAAATGTTCTCCAAGTAATCCAAAAGAAAGCATGCTGATGGGTTCAGCTGAGTCCCCGAAAAAGTCTAATCTCCCATATCTGTGCATATGGCCTTACTTGCAATTCAATCTTTGCAGATGTAATTGAGATGAGGTCACAATGGATTAGACGAGGCTCTAAATCCAATGACTGGTGTCCTTATAAGGGGAAAGGATACACAGAGAGACACAAAAACTGAACGAAGCTACATGACAACAGAGGCAGAGTGCAATGATGCTGGTATAGACAGGAATGTCAGGGACTTCCACAGCCACCAGAAGCTAGGAAGAGGCCAGTAAGGATTCTTCCACAGGACTTTCAGAAGAAACACAGTCCTGCCAGCATCTTGATTTTGGACATCTAGTCTCTAGAATTTAAGAGAATAATTAGTTGTTTAAGCCACCAAATTTATGGCAATTTGTTACTGTAGCCCTCGAAAAGTAAGATACCAGTGCTAATTCACCTTAGTATTAATGTGTACAAAGAAAGGTTTCATAGCAACTGGTCTCTGATTCCATGATGACAGAAACAATTCAAGACTGGAGGAGTACTCAAATCCTAAAATATAAACCTTGCTAGATAGGTCAGTTACTGTCAGGAGTTACAAAAGGAGCAGGGAATGTCTGATTCAAAGCCAACATCTAACCCCAAGTTTGATTTTATCCTTCCACAAAAGTCACACAGCTGATCGTTATCTTTGTAGCCCTAAAACTGCACCATTCCCAACTGTCTTAATTTGCTTAAACAAATAGAGCAACTCTTAAGCAGGTGAAAAAGTCCTGAACTTCATTTTAAGCCATGTGGCAAAACAAAATAATTTTGTTTTTGTTTTGACTGAAAGTTTAAGAAGAATAGCTAGTAAAGGTTGCTGCCTGCTGTTTCTCAGAAAACATGCTATTGATATTGGCAGGCACAGGACTTACCCACATCAGTTCCCTCTTCAAGGACAGCCTTGCTGTGAAGTTCGGGACCTGCCTCATCTGTGAAAACCCCATCTTCGTCCACCAAACAATCCTACAAAGTGTCATTTCAAACAATTAAAGCATTCAAGACATTTTATCTTATGAAAATCTCTGGCAAAACACCACATATAAAACATCTCAGTACAGTCCAGTCTCTCTACATTGAAAATTTGGGTACTTCTTATTCAATCGAAATTTGTTGAGTTTTATATATTTAAATCACCAAACGCAAAATGTATTGATAAAGCATATACCTAAAGTATAATAACAAAAAGGAACAAAATACACTAAAACATCTTAACTGGTCTCTATTATTTAGAGATGTATGGCAGTGTACATAGTTCTTCACTTTGAGATTTGGCTTTTAGTAAATGGAAAAGCTTGCTCAGTAACTGAAGTGCATAAAACATATTTAGAGAAGATTGTATAAGTGAAAAAAAAAACACAACCATACAAACTGTTCTTCTCAATTACTTAGTAAAAACTATTTGCCATTTTCTAACAATTGAGAGTGATTTATCTATGTATATTAATACTCGAAAGAAGGTACAGGCTAACCTTGACAATTACTGTGGGCGGGGTTCCAGACCACCATAATAAAGCAGTACCAACAATAAAGGAAGTCACATGAAATATTTGTTTTTTCAGTGTAAAGTTGATTGCTACTATAGGATATTACATGTGCAACAGCCCTACATCTAAAAACACAATGTACATACCTCAGACAAAAAATACTTCATTACTAAAAATGCTAACGATCATCTGAGCTGTTGGGAAAACAGGCCAATAAAATTGCTTGAGGCAGGGTTGCCACAAACTTTCAATTTGTAAAATACACACTATCTGCAAAGTGCAATAAAGTGAAGCACAGCAGATTGAGGTTTGAGGATATTATTAGAGCCTCCAAATAATATATGATTCTTCAGTTCTAATTCTGTGCTGATTTCATAATAATTCTAGTTACTGAAGCTTTAGGTTACTGCACAAACCTAAGCATTTCACAATTTAATTCTGTTAACAAAAATTATTATTATCAAGAAATAAAGATGTTAGGATTTATTCTACAAGATGAATAATTAAAAAGAAAAGACAGGAACAGTACCATAGGCAGGTTGTGCTGAGAGGCGACAATGTAATCTTCCATACCATGAGCTGGGGCTGTGTGAACCAATCCTGTTCCCTTTGTCATGGTCACATGAGTTGCAGGTAAAAGAGGAGAGACTTTATAAGGAATTAAAGGATGACTACAGGTACCATTTTCCAAATCTATACCTGTGGGGGGAAAATACACTATTAAGAATGGTTTTAGGGCTGGAGCAATGGCTCAGTGGTATCACACTTGCCTGGCATGCATAAGGACTCAGGTTCAAACCCTAGCACCACATACACAAATAAGTGTCAGAGCAACAAAAACCAGAAGAAAAACTAGGTAAAGTTGATTGTCTCTTTCTCTTTAAAAAAAAAAAAAAAATGGTTTTACATGAAATTCTACCTCTGTAAGCTTAGCAACAGCAGATCAGGTTAAAGTGCAGAGTCTAGCATTAGACTGTCTCATCTCAAATGCTGGTTCCATTTTACTTACTTCATGATCTTTAGGAATCTATCAAATGCAGATAATTACGGTTCCTACCTCAGAGGGCTGCTGCCAGGATAGCATTAATACATTTTAAGCGTTTGGGGCACTTAGTATAATACCTGCTGAACAATAAGTACTTAAAAATTTTAGTGATTTTAACAATTGTTACCTAATATAAAAAATAGATAACTCAAATGAGTCCAAGTAAACTTCTCTTAGGTTATATAAAAGTATGTAAATTTTGGAATATAAGGACAAATTCTGGATCGACAGGTAGATGACCTGTTCTAACACTCTCTCTGTGGGAAATCATGGCTATTGCTTTCCTAATGTTGCTCTAAAAAGGTACAATGATAAATACAAGACATGACAGTCACTGGGCACCCAGTAACTCAACATAATTCTAACTTCCTCTTCACAATACTGCTACAAAATAGTGAATACTGTGCTCGCTTTACAAATGAAAAAACAATTTCAAAAAATGTAGATAATATATATGAAATCACACAATTTCTAAACGACTAAACCCAAATTTCAAGGCAAATCTAACTTTAACTTTCATGTTCTAAATAACTCTAGCTCCCCTTAATAATATATCATAGGGCTGGGGGATGTAACTCAGTGGTAGAGTGCTTGCCTAGCATGCCTGCATTTAATCCCCAGCATCACAAAAACGAACAAAAAACCCATACCCATCATTTATTAATTTTTCCATACCATTAGTTTGTCACCTTTACCGTGTCTTGAATTGAGTTCCATAATTTAATCTTTTATGCATTTTAAAAATAACATAGATTTATTAAAAATGGTTGATAACTTGGTTCTGATTATGTCTATTCACTTTGTCTACTCTTTTAAGATTAATGAAACATCAATGGTTCTTACTCCTCAGATCTTTTCCACAAGTAATTCTCCATTTCCAACTAAATAAACTTTTCTGTCTTAGTCTATGCTTTAATTTTTGTATTACAGATTGAGCCCAGGGATGCTTTACCACCAAGCTACATCCCCAGTCCTTTTTATTTTGAAACAGGTTCTCTAGAGTTAAGATGCTGAGGCTGGGCTTGAATTTGTAATCCTCCTGCCTTGGCCTCCCAAATCGCTAAAATTATAGGTGTGCACCACTGTGCCCAGCAAAAATATTTTAAAAATCTATCCTTATAGAGAAATTTCTCCACACCTAATGATGCTTTAGCCACACAGCAGTCAAAACTATGTACCCAATCACACCACCAAAAGAATAATAATTTAACTTTTGACATTTCATTTAATAATCTATTACTAACTTCATTTTGATTAAAATGGCAAATGCATGAAAAGGCTCATTCACTTATAATCAATGACATTAAAGCTCCCTTTTCTGAAAACAAAACAAAGCAAAAAAATGTAAGCTCTCCTTTCTGTTCAACTTGGTAGGCGTGGTATTTTATTCCTAGAAAATCATTTGCAAACTTGAATACTTCAGGATGCATTTTTTTTCAGATAATTCATAATGACATTAAAGAATAGAACTATTAACCCTGATTTCTAGAGAAATGTACTCTTTGTCACTCTGATTTCTTTCTCTATGTTAGTTTCATAAGATGAGTCTCATGACCTCATGCTATTTTCTTTATTTACTTTTACTAAGATGATCAAAGACTTGGGAAAAGCAAATTTAATATATTAAGTTTCCTTTATGCCTATGGAAAGTTAATATTCTCCCTCAAACATCCCCCATCAAAAAAAAAAAAAACTCTAAGCAATTACTAAGAATAGTTCATATTTTTCTGGAAAGAAACTATCCAAAATAAATTATTCCATTTTAGTTGTTCAATATTCCCACTATTTTAATGCTTATTTGCGAGGAACAAGAAGTATATATAATCCTCTGCAATGTGGTAACTCAAAATGGCAATCCAATAAATCTCTGCAAAGTAGTAATTTGCAATCTAGAGAAAATATCTCTAAAATTAATCTTAATATTTTCAAAATTCTTTTGATTTTCAGCCTCTGTGGTAATATCTACCTTGTCAATTAAGTCTATAATACCTTCTGCACTTAAAAAAGAATGTAAATAAAGTACAGGGTCCTCAAACTTACCTTTGCACCAACACGGATCAAATGGTCTCTTACACTTTCTGTAGCTCCTTTCCTGTCTTTGACATAAAACCCTTTATATTTTGTTAAGGTTGTCTGTTTATACTTCTAATTGGCTTACATCTGAACTGATGAACCTAGACGGCTTTCCTATTTAGCTAGGAAAATTCAGAGAAAAATGTACAATGTTTAATGTGTAATCAGTATTAACCATCTTGTAGAAATGTAAACTTCTTATCTATTTCAATGTGTGATGAAAAAAAGTAGTGAACGCAAATCAACCCAATAATTTGATAGCCATGGGGCTGGTGCAGTGGCTTGGTGGTTACAGTGCTTGCCTGGCATGTGCAAGTACGCAAGTTCAAACCCCAGCACCACGTACACAACGAAGTGTCCAAGGAATGAAAGTCACATGAAAAACTAAATAAAGATTGCTTCTCTCTTTCTCTCTCTCTCACTGTACCCTCTTCCTTTAAAAAAAAATTTTTTTTTGATAGTCAGAATATCTATAAATCTCACCTGAAAATGTTGAAATAACCTCAAACATTGTTTCCAAAGTAGAAGCAACAGATGCTACTTTATCTGCAGCCAGTACATAGAGTTCTCCAGAAGTGGAACATTTCACAACAGCATACCTAATATGGAATTTTAGAAGAAAATTAGTAATAGTGAAAAAAAGCACAGATAACATTTTAGTTTCTAATATCAATTTAGAAAAACTAATTTCAAGATTGAAAAACACTTATTTTCAAGACACACCATATTCGGACACTTCATATTTGTTTTATTTTCCAAAAAAGCTGGAAATAAATTCTTAAGAGTAATCTTCTATAGCTTAACAAAATCTATGTGAACATAATAACTAAGTTAGAATTCACTAGATTTTAAGAGGATAATGAGCATGAAATAAAACCAACATCATGTTAATGATGGAATGAGTCCTACCTGTGTATAAAACAAAAATTGCAATAATACACCTACTCTGATTCTGGCATATAGCAAATAGCCTGATTAGCTGGAATTGTCCAAGGCTGAGTGGTCCAGACTAAAAAACTAACAGGAGATGAACCATCTGTGGAAATAAAGTTGTCAATATGTTAGCAAATAGTATTTCAAAATTTATAATTCCAAAAACTAAAGCAATTAAGAAATCTTACCAATAAGAGATGCCAATTTAGGAGGTGGTTTCAAGAGAGGGAATTTTACATATATTGAACGACTGACATGCTCAGGATTATATTCAAGTTCTGCTTCAGCCAAAGCAGTCCTAAGGTTTAAAAACATGAAATGTAAATATTTGGAAGTTTTACAAATTCATCCCCTTTAATTATGAAAGAACACAAACATATATAGATATATACCTTGATGAGGGAGACCAAAACACAGGTTTGTAAGAGCGATAAACCAAGCCCTACAAAAGACAAAGATATACTAATGTTGAAATTCCATAACACATGCTTTAATACACTGAAAGGAAAGAAAAAATACTTGATTACCTTATCATACATTTGGTAAAAAATTCTCAACTGTTTGGCCTCATAGTTTCCATCAAATGTATAGTAGCAATTATTCCAATCAGCCATTATTCCCCAACGAATAAATGCTGATTTCTGTTTTTCAATGGCTGCTTTAGCAAATGACCTAGCTAAAAAACAAAACAAAACAACAAAACAAACAAACAAAAAAGAAAAAGCTTTTTGAAAACTAATGAATTTAAATTCTCAAGCATGGCTTAGCATGTAGCTCTCTACATGCAGGTGTTATACAGTTTGGAATAGAAAAATTTCTAACAAGAAGATTATTTGAAGGAGTTCAAAGATACAAGTTCTAAAATTAACTGGTATTCCAAAAGTTAAAATTTCACTACTGCCTTCTGTATTTTCTAGACTATATGCTATGACCTCTAGAAAACTGGAAAAATCATTCCTTATTATTTCTTAATTTGAGAAAAAGGTCAGGGTATAATTTTTATTTCATTATACACACACAAATAATCAGTATATCAAATCTAAGCCAATGATAACATGCTTCACAGAGTAGTAAAAAAACTTCATAATCATATCTAAATACATAGTAGTATATAAAAAAAAACAAGATTACTCACTGGCCAAATCTACTGGAGGAAAGAGTCAAAGGAGATTAATTCAAAATACATGTATTTTAGAATTTACTTCTGACTTAGGACATGAAACAAGTAAGCAAGTCCTACCCAGGAAAGTTTTTAAAAATTGGCCATAATAAAATATGATCAACAACTGAAAAAATCCGATTTGGGGATGATAACTGAGTCTTTGCTTCAATCTCTAAAGAGAAATTCCCACAAAAATAGATTAAACAGAATCTAATTTTCTATGACAGACTATTTCCCCAGAGATCTCATTATAACCAAAACAAAACAAAAAAAAGTTCCTTTGGTAAAGCACTGACTTTTCCATAAAACCTCAGTGTTTATAATTATTTTAAAACAGAAATTGAGATTTTTACCTTTCTCTCTAATTTCCATTGCTGAAAGATTCTGAGCTTTTCCACCAAGTTCTGATAATACTTTTACTTCAATGGGCAAACCATGACAATCCCAGCCAGGCACAAAATGTATTTTGGAACCTCTCATCATATGGTATCTATTGGCTATATCTTTCAAAATCTGCAAAGATAAAACAATAATCATCATTCATATAAAGCATGTGCCCCATAGTTCATAGATTTCTTTCTTAACATAATATCATTTTAAAACACTACAGCCAGGTGGAGTGCTGCACAACTGTAATCGCTGCTGACTTGGGAGGATGAAGTAAAAAGACAGCAAATTCCTGGCCAGCCTGGGCAACTTAGTAAGACCCTATCTCTTAAGAAAAGTAAAAAGCACCCTGGGGTTCCAACCCCAACACCAACAAACAAACAAAAACAAAAAAACAAAAAACAAAACACTACAGAGACCTAATTTTAAAAGGATTTACATAAAATAACCTATCAAATTTCCTAATTTCAGTGATACACAGAAATAATCTATGTTTAAAGTTTTAAAATGCCATTAACTCCACTCAGAAAAAAGATATAAGAGATTTATAAGTGAAAAACATGATGCCTAAAATTACTAATTGATTTGTTAAGCTGTAATATGGAAAAAAAAAAAAACAGCCTATATTACTGCCATTGTTCCCTCCCTACCCCATTCTTTTTTCTGTACTGAGGATTGAACTCAGGGTTTTGTGCACTCTATAACAGAGCTACATTCCAGCCCTTTTTATTTTGAAACAGGGTCTTGCTAAGTTGCTGATGCTGTTCTGGAACTTACAATCCTCCTGCCTCTATCTGGAGTAGCAGAGATTATAGGTGTGCGCAGATACCATGCCCAGCATCTTAATTCATCTCCAATTTTAGAGGATAGCAGAGCCTTTTATAAAATGTGTAATAGGGGCTGGAGCAGTGGCTCAGCAGTTAAGGTGCTTGCCTGGCATGTGCGAGTACATGGGTTCAAACCCCAGCACCCACATACACAACTAAGTGTCAGAGCAACAAATGCCACGTGGAAAAACTCAATAACAAATTGATTCTCTCTGTCTCTCTCTCTCTCTCACTGTCGTTCTCTCTTTAAAAAAAAAAAAATGTGTTATCATTGCAGAATGAGATATCAAAGGCAAAGGACAGATTTGGCTTCAGATCAATTTTCTTCTTCCTAAGAGGAAGCAGTACTTTGACCGCTAGTACAGTAGTTCAGAATTTTGATAGTACATTTTCGGTGGTAATCCAAATGAAGACACGATTTATATATAAAATCAGATATCAAACCATACCCCCCAAAATGTGAAATATTCTAAAACTTCTCACCCTGACCATATGTTGAATTATTATAGATATACTGAGCTACCTATAACATTAAAAATTAGTTGTACTTGTTTCTTTTGACTTTTTTTTTGCGGCTATTAGAAAATGCCAACAAACCTATGTGGCTTACATTTGTAGTTTGTGTTCTATTTCTACTGAAAAATGCTGCTTTCAACCATATGAAGAGAATGAAATCAATCACCTGCACTATGACAGGCATTGTAGCGCACACCTATAATCCTGGCCCAGGAAGCAAAGACAGGAGGATCTTGAGTTCAATGCCAGCCTTAGCAACTTAGGCCCTAAGAACAACTTAGGGAGACCCTGTCTCAAAAAAAACAATGGGCTGGGGATGTGACTCAGTGATTAGGTGCCCCAGGTTTAATCTACAGTACCAAAGGGGGAAAAAAAATCACCTTAACTAATAATTAACAGTATACTTAATAAGGATTTTATAATTTGTAAGGGCTTTTAAAAAATGTAATCATAATAGGTAATGATTTGTGAAACCTCTAATAAAAAGAACAGTAGAGCCTGGCATATTGGCCCACACATATCATCGCAACTACTCCAGAGGCTGAAGCTGGGAGACTGCAAGTCATCAAGGCCAATCTGGGCAACTTGTATCAAAATAAAGAGGTCTGGGGGTGTAGCTCAGTTGTAAAGCATGCACCAGGCCCTTCTCAGTATCAAACCTCTCAGCACCAAATGCTGCCCTCCTCCACCAAAAGAATAACTCCATACTTTTAAGAGTCATTTGACTCTTAGTTCTCTCATTTTCCTATCTTAATATACATGTATTCCTCCACTTGAGATAAACATTTGATACCTACTGTGTGCAAAGAATTCTTCTAGGAACCTAGGATATGACAGTGAACAGGAGAGACAAGGTCTTGTTTTCTCCCAAAGGAAGAAAACAGAAATATACCAATATATCCATCACCATGAAGAAGAAAAGCAAGTTAAAGGGTTTGAATTTTTTTTTTTTAAAGAGAGAGGGATAGTGAGAGAGACAGAAAGAGAGAATCAACTTTATTTAGTTTTTCACATGGCCTTCGTTGCCCCAACACTTTAGTTGTGTTCGTGGTGCTGGGGTCTGAACTCAGGTCCTCATGCTCGCCAGGCAAGCACTGAAACCGCTGAGCCACTGCTCCAGCCCCAAGGGTTTGAAAATTATATTGGGGAGTTGGGTGGTACAATTAAAGGGTTTGAAAATTACAATGTGGGGTCAGGTAGTACAATTTAAGAAAGAGGTCAAAAAAGTCTAATGACATTTAAACCAAACCTGAAGGAACAAAGGAAGTAACTCCTGTAAGTATCTAGAAATGTATTCCTGGCAGAGGAAAGCAAGCAAGACTTCCTAATTTGTTCGAGGAAGAGCAGGAACTGACCTTTCCCTGGTTCCAAAAGTGTCCATGGTTTTTGACAGAAGTACCAAGCAGGTGTGCAAAAGATGGTTTTGTATAGTGGCCTCAGTTTTTTAGGTAATTACTCCTCTACCCTCAATCCATGTGGAGCTGACTCCCCGCTATTCCAGCTCCAAGAGTGAGCACATGATCTACTGCAGTCATCAATACATTCTATCCTCAAGTCTGCAATGAGTCAGGAATAGATCTGTGACCCCAAGCAGGCCAGAGACTCACTTCTAAAATTTTTCTAAGAACTGCTGGAAAATAAAAGATGAACAATTAAGCCTGGAACAACTGAGAAATGTGCAAAAAGGTTGGGCAGAGGAGGGAGGTCACCAAAAGAGGAAAGACTATCAAATGAAAGATGGAGAAAAACCAATTGGATTTTACAGTTAAAATAGTAAATTCACTATTTTATTTAATCCAATTAGAGTTGTCCTTTTATTCTTTCCAACTAAGAGTTTGGAGTAAAAGAGTTTTATTTTGTCATAAAACAGAGTCTTAATAGATACATTTAAAACAACAGCCTATACAAATTATTTTTAAAGTATTTTCACTCTTTGAACAAATGTAGCAATGTAGCAGAAAGTTCCAGAAGGATGAATGAGAGAAGACAAGTAAGCCTTAAATAATTTAAAATAAAGAGAAAGACCTAACATCAAAGTTTTTGTCCTCTCTTCTTTTTTTTTTCTTTGTTATTTTTAGGAACAAGAATCCTTTTTTTTTTTTTTTTTAAGAGAGAAGGATAGTGTGTGTGTGAGAGAGAGAGAGAGAGACAGAGAGAATAGACTTTTATTGAGTTTTTCACATGGCTTTCATTGCTCTGATGCTTAGTTGTATACATGGGTGCTGGGGTTTGAACTTGCATGCCGGGCAAGTGCTGTAACTGCCCAGCCACCATTCCAGCCCCCTAGGAGCAATAATCTTAAAGCAAAGATAATATCAACTGAAGCTTCTCTGTGGTAAATAACAACAGCATATGAGAATGGACAAGACCAGTTCAGAGCAGCCTTCCAAGTAGTAAGAACGCAGGTGTGCACTATCATGCCAGCTCCACTTTTTTTGTTTTGTTTTTTAAAGAGAGGAGAGAGAGAGAGAGAGAGAGAGAGAGATAGAGAATCAATTTTTACTGAGTTTTTCACAATAGCTTTCGCTGCTCTGACACTTAGCTGTGTACATGAGTGCTAGGGTTTGAACCTGTGTACTTGCACATGACGGGCAAGTACTGCAACTGCTGAGCCACTGCTCCAGTTCCTTTTTCTTTTTCTTTTCTTTTTTTTTTTTAAGAGAGAAAGAGAAAAAATTTTATTTATTTTTCCACCTGGTCTCTGTTTCTCTGACACTCGGTTTTGCATATGGTGCTAGGATCCGAAGCTGAATCCAAAGCCAGGTCCTTGCGCCTGCCAGGCAAGCACTCCAACCCCTAAGCCACTGCTCCAGCCCCCCACTTTTATTTTTTTATTAATATTATAAATACTAAGGAAATACACTACAATATTAATCACATTTGTATCTGGCTGGTAAGATTAGGGTAAATTTAATTTTCTTCTTTCAATTTTTTTGTATTTCTAAATCCACCTCCAAAAGCAAAAAAAATAATAATTAGCTTGTAAAAGGCTTCAAAATAGATCTTTCACTTCTAGGAAGATGGATTGTAAGTACTTTCCCCTATCCGTCCAATTTAATATAATTTAAAAACTATGACCATTACATAGATAGCAAATGTAAGACTCTGAAATCATAGAAAACAGACTGTCAAGTGACACTGAGACTAAGGACAAAATGCTAAGTTCCATGGGTTTTCTTTTTGCTTCATATATCCAAGAGTTGGAGTAAAGAAGCTAGCAACCTGGAAAAACCAACGGGTACAGACCAAAAAAGCTACAACAAAAGCCTGCCCTCCTAAGAAAAGAAACAGGAAAGAGGCAGGAGAAGAAGAAAAGGGAGAGGGAGAGAACATTAATACAATAGCTTCTCAACTCTGGCCAACCACCTCCTCACCTCCACCCCTTTGGGCAAAATGCTGATGGGGTGCCTAGATCCACTTCACTAATTTATCCCAAGATACCCTAACCTCTTCTCCTCAGCTGGGGAGTTAGTTGTAAGAAAGCCAAATGGGTAAGTAGTGGGGTCTCATCTCTACTGGGTGGTAATGAGACCTTATCTGTCTTCTCAGTGAGACCCTGTGGGGAACATGAACTTCTGTCCTCCCACCTCCACAATAACCAAGCATTTCTCCCTGTTTCCACTGGGTGGTATCAAAGGAGTGCAGAGTCAGGACCTTCACCACTGCTGGATGGTTATACCTTAAACAACAGGATGTTAGTGAAGGCCTAAGAAAAGGCAGGACTCCCACCCTTTCCAACAGTAATGAAGAATTCCCTTCTTCAGGGTCAAGAGAGGTTGAGTGGAGAATCTAGCTTTCTATCCCCACCTAGCAGAAGCCAGAGAGTGAGCCTCTTCTGCCAGGACAGTGTCAGTGACAGGCAGCTAAAACAGATCATCCAAATATGCTTCAAACTCTCAGACTATAGAACAACATATCTCAGCTGTTCCATGCTTGCCTGGCATGTGTGAGGATGCAGGTTCAAACCCCAGCACCACATACACAACAAAGTATTTGAGCAATAAAAGTTACATTAAAAAACTAAATAAAACTGATTCTCTTTCTCTCACTGTTCCTCTTTTTTTTTTTTGAGAGAAAGGGACTGTGAGAGAGAAAGCTGTGTACATGGTTCTGAGGTTTGAACTCACGTACTTGCGCATGCAAGGCAAGCACGATAACTGATAAGTCACCACCATAACCACTGTTCCTCTCTCTCAAAAAAAAAAACCAAATTCCTTATTAAAAAAAAAAAAAACTCTCAGACTGCACAAAATATCAAGGTTCTAATTTTTTAAAAAAATATCACTCATAATACCAAAAACTGAGAAGGTCTAAAACAAAATGAAAAAGACAACAGATGACCAACACTGAGATATTAGAGATACTAGAACTTTAACGACTTTAAAGTAGTCATGATAAAAATGTTTCATATGGAATTTTGAACATACTTGAAATTTTTTAAAAAGTAGAAATCCTGAGCAAAAAGACCAGAAAGCCTCAGCAAGAAAACAGAATATATAAAGAAAAATCAGATGAAGAAATTTAAAATGAAAATTAAAATAATAAGAATAAAAAGCTCAGAAGACAGGCTCACCTTTTACTAATGTAAAAGAAACAGTAAGCTGAAGGAAATGCCAGCAATGTTATTTTTTCATGCTGTATTAAAACTTTATTTCTACTAAAGTATTGTAGTTTTGAGCTTGGGGTGTAGCTCAGTGGGGGAGGGCTTGCTTAGTATGCATGTGGTCTGATCTCTATTACCACAAAATAAAGTTTGTTTTATGCACCATGGAAAATTTACAGAATCATATAATCAGAATACACTTTTTGTATAAAGGATTTACATCAACATCTTCTTTAAAGTCTCACAAGCTAATTACAATTACCTTATTTAAAGCATGTCCAACATGAGGGTCACCATTTGCATAAGGAGGTCCATCGTGAAGACAAAATTCTGTCTTTGCTTTTCTTTCTCTTTGCCATGAATAAAGTTCTGAAAACCCACATTTCTGTTTAAAAAGAACAACAATGTCTAGACAACATATACTATGGAATCTTAGCATAAATAACAGCTCAGATTTTATCCCATTCCAATATATTTGACTGATTATAAATTAAGTTTCTTAAATGCACATCCGAGTATTCATCTCTTAAAATTTTTCAGGTTTCTCCCATAGACTTTAGATTTAAGTCTAAACTCTTTATGTGATTTCCACATACGATAAAGGTTTAGCACTTAAATTCTTGCAAAGTCTGTCTCTCAGTACTCCCATCACTTGAAGCCCTGCTGAATGACCCATAAGTTCCTCAAACACTTAGATCTCATTCTTGCTGTTCTTCAGCTTCAACACTTGTCACTCCCTAAATCTGAAATAACATTCATTGAAGCCCACACCCCTTCCCTCACTAGCAGTGAAGGACTGACCAAGTCATTCACGGTTCTACTTCATTTGAAAAAAAAAATGTTATAATACACATTACACTGCAGGTTTGAAGATACATGAGCAAATAAATAACTGAAACTGACATTTCTTAAGGTACAGAAGGTTCTATTTTTAAAAAACTAAATGCCCAAAATAAGTTTAAGCTCTTGAACCCTGGTAATTGTCATAAGAATATTCAGGCTAAGCACATTAACCAGTATTTGCAGACTGTCAAGGATTTTGTTTTGTATTCATGATTTATTTTTCAAATAAGATTTTATTTTCATTATAGTTTTAGATATTGAAGGGGTTTGTTGTTACATTTTCATACATGCACACCTGTCAAGGAGTTTTTAAAGACTCTAGAATTGCAGAAATTAAAAAGTGAATCTCTGCCCTTAGTAAAGTCACTCTAATATACAGAAGACAGAGGCACAGTCAGTCTAATATATAGAAGACAGATGCACAGTCTACAATGGGGACTCAGAGGAAAGACCTCTACTTTACCAATTAATTCCAACAAAAGTCCTGAAGGTGCAACAAAGTGGGCTTCGATTTCCCCTCTTTCCTTTTAAGTTGAATTTTTACTTATATGTGCACGTGTTATCCTGCTTTTGACAAGTCATTGGGATAGTGTCCTAAGTCGATTTATTTTCCTGTGCTAGAAATGGGACGTGCATTCCTGCACACGCGGGTATGGGAGCATCGGTTTCCCTAAATATCCCGCCCCCGGAACTGCCACAACTGGGACTGGTTCAAGAGAATTCTTCACTTGGGGGTTCGGTCAGAAAACCTGTAGGAAGCGGAAGACTTCCACAGGCCTGGTTCCTGCATGCCCGCCCTCCCGCCCGGTGTGTGGTCGGCGTGGTGGGCCTCGGAGCGCCGGTTTCCCTCCGCCCCGCCGGGCCGGCCTCCCGGTGGAACCCCCGCGCCATCGCGGGGCCTGTACCTCCTGGATCTCCAGCTCCATATCCGGCTGCTGGCGGCCCAGCAACTTCATGGGGAAGCTGGTCCGCGGCAGCAGCACCGTGTCGCGGTACTTGCCGCTATTCGTGTCGGTCAGCTGGTTATTGGCCCCAGTGACTGACCGCACCAGAAGCCTCCTCGTCGTCCCTAGCCACCCCGGGCGACAAGGAAGGCGGGGCGCTCCCCACAGGCTCCCGGCCGCGGCCAGAGCGGCCGCCGGCGGCCCACGAGGGC
>PVKS010035594.1:0-19965 GCA_004027875.1 Aplodontia rufa | reverse complement strand
AAGTGGACGGCAGGCGTGTGTCTGGATCCGCGAGGACCGGGCTGTCCTTAGCGCAGCAGAGTGCTGGGCTCTATTTGCTCCTGATGAAGGATCCTCCTCCTGCAGCGAGCAGCTCCCTACAGCTGGCATGCGGGAAAGGCAGGCAGCTGCCCCTGGGGTTAAAATCTCCAGGCCCAGAAAAAAAAGCCCAAGCACCCCCAACGTGATGGGAAAGCAGAGTCTCAGACTGTGTCTGTCTCCTACGTAGGACCACATTGGGTGCGTGGCAGGTGCTCAATAAACATCCGGAGAGAATGAATGAATGCGATTGAGGAAATGAATCACCCCAGAAAACTAGGCATAGATTAATTTTGTCCTGATTTTTCAAAAGAGGGGAAATGAGAGTAAGGGTTACAGTCTCTAAACTGATGTTGCTTTCTAGCAAAATTCCAGGATGAATTAAGAACGAAGCAGATATACATTGGGAGCCAGCTAGAAACTGAGAAAAAGTTGTACACCCAAAATAGGTTATTTTTGTCGTTGTTTTTAATAGTGCAGCTTGATTGTACTAAATGGTTTACGTCTCTCACTGTCTTTGCCTCCACTGGGTGTGTCAATCAATTTAGGAATGGAAACTGATTATGGTACATGTGTACAATGGAAGATTATTCATCATAAAAAGGAGAAGACTAAAAGTCCATCGATCACACACAGAAGCTCCATCTCCACTTTAATCTCCTTTTATGTCTTGTCTTTTCACCTGATGGTAGAGGGAGGATCTCATTCCTTGGATAACAGGTTGAAATACTTCTTGGTGTAATCTAAGGATTCCTAAGTCAAGAGTCCTACCCATCAATCTACCAGTAAGAGTTGAAGGTCTGATTCATGCTACCAGGTGGATGAACCTTGAAAACATTATGGTAAGAGAAAGAATGTTGGGGTCTGACCTTCGGTCTGACCTCCACTCCCTTTCATCAGCTGTCCTGGAGCGATCTTGTTACTATTTGTATAAATTCCTTCAGGAGGGGCTGCTAGGTCGTGCTTTGTTATACAAAAGGTCAAACAGGGTGGGTCAGAATGTATTGATCACAGACTGTTCCAATCTTTTGTCTGTACTGAAATCTACATAACACCTGGCAACTCCCTTAGAAGGATTATTGATTCCTTGGCTGTCTCCCCTCCTCCTCTATAAGAACCCACGTGCCTTAGTAATAAACGGATTCTGAGCTGCCATCAGCTGCGTGTGGTTGCCTCGTTTCCCCGGCTGGGAAGGAAGGGGTCCCCGGACAAGGGGGGACCCGGGTTCCAGCCGTCGGCACTCACCTCCTGATCGGCTCCCGGGGGGCAATCCAGCTCCCCACAAAAGAAATCAGACATAAGAGGTTGCATATTGAATGATTCCGTTTATGGAGAATCGGAATAGGACAATCTGTAGAGAGCATGAAGCTTGGTGATTGCCAGGGGCCAGAGGGAGTGATTGCTTATGCATGTGGCTTTCATTCGAGACAAATAAAATGCTTTGGGAATGTGTAAAGGTGGTGGTTGCACAACATCAGTGTCTCTGTACACTAAAATGATTAATTTTAAAAATTGGCAAACTCCATCTAAATGTCTTTAAAAAAAAATCTATCAACTACTTCATTTCATTTGGCCCTCATGGCAATCCTGGGGAGGGAATAGGATTGGCAATATTTTTTCTAGTTTTGTGGTTGAAAAAATTGAGACTGGGAGGTTTGCCCAGTTAACAAGCTACATGGTGGCAGCTTAGCTCAAACTATAGTCTCTGGGTCTCAAACGTCAGGTCCCTGATTCCAGGCGCAGCTTAGCTTCTGACATCCAGCTGGCATCCCTTTGACCCTGTCCTGCTGGCTCAGCGCCCTCCTCGGGAGATACAGTGGCTCTGTGGACAGCCTGGCAGAGGTGGCCAAGGGGCTGCAAAGCCATCTGCAGAGGTCCTGTTCCTTTGAGCCACAGTGTCAAAAGGCAGGAACGCTCCCTCCCAGGTCTCCAGTCTGTGGGCCAACTAGGTAGGGTCCCTGCCGGTGGGTGGCATGGACTTGCTGGGTTTTTTTTCTTTTGCACAGGTGAATGTTTTTCAGTTTCTCTGTGTAAATTTTTAAAAAAAAATTTATTAGTGCATTATAGTTTTACATAATGATAGGATTAGTTGTCACATATCCCTAGATGCACACGATTCAGCAATACAATTTTTTCAATATCCCCACCCCCCATCCCTCTACCTCCTTCCTCCCGTCCCCCAGTCCCTTGCCTTTCTGCTTATTGTTATCTTAAATTGACCCTGGAGCTGCTGCACTGTTGAAAACCTTTCTGTGTCTTAGAGTTTGAATCTGTTAACCCAGGGCAAAAGGAAGGGAGTTTCCTCTGATTTTTGTCATCAAAAATCCCTCCCAGACACCCTCAAAGTACTTTGTGAGGTTCTTTGTCCTCCTCTATGTGGACTTTCAGCCCAGGCGACATGCTCTCAGCCCTTCCTGTTCTCCCTCTCCTTATTCAAACTCCACCTGTGATGGCTCCCATTTTGGCCACATCTGCACCCCACGATCCATGATCATTTGCCCTGCTGTGCAGTGGTCACCACCACGAGCTTTCCTGGTTTCCTGTGGAATCTGGCTGGTGTCTGAAGTCACCTCCTGGTTTTGCAAAGTCACCAGGGTGCAAGCAAGCTCAGAAGGTTTGGGACTGTAAGAGTGACCGAGCTCTGACCCCTCCTGTGTTCTGAGCCTCCTTAATGTTTTACTGCCTTGGATCATAGGGAAATAGTGGGCCAGGAGCACAAAGGCCTGATGAAATGGCATTTAAAACTGTATGAATAACAAAAACAACGCAACCCCCCACCAAACAGGTTGGCAGCGTTTTTCCCATGATGCACCTGAACATCCATCTGGAGGTGTGGAGGGAAATTGGGTGAACTGGGCACCTTCCTCCTGGAGTCCCTCCTGACTTTGAATTGCAAAACGTAAACTAAATAACAATAAAAGACAATAGAAATAAAAAGACACCTGGGACTTCCACAGTTCCATCAGGGAAGTGGGGGATTCCCCTGACCTCTCCACTCAGCTGCCAAGAACCCTGGGGTTTGAGTGGCCCACCGCATAGGTCTTTCTTAGGACCTTGCTCGCACTGTCAGAACTGAGAAGCTGGCACCTGCTTGGTTTTGCTTTTTGAGGTCTAGATGGCAGCATAGGCTGGAATGGGGCTTGGAATGAGGACAGGCCCACTGGAGACACCCTGCTCCGGCCTCCAACATTGCAACTCTTAGCCCCTTCTGTTTAGGTAACTGATACCCCAGGCATGGCCAGTCGTGGAGCACTGGGCCTGGCACCATCATCCAAGGGACACAGAAGCATATGGCCTATCCCTTCCTGGCGGCTTTCCTTTCGATACCTCAGTCCACAAAGGGTCCCCACACTCCTTTGCTGCTGTCTCACCTGCCATTCTGGTGACCTTACCTTTCCAGTTTTGCCTGGATACAGTCTCTTGCCTAATCACAAAAGAGAATTGAAAACTTGCAAAACAGCCATGCTCTGACTTCTCTGGAGTTGGAGTGGACTTAGCTGGGCCAGGTGGTCTCCTGTCCCAGCCCCGGCTTCCAGCTTTTCTCCCCACACACATTTCGCCCTCCCTCCCATAAGGCCCACCTCTGTCCCCATGTCTGCTTTTCTTACAAACAAAGCCTCATAGGTATAAGGCCAAAGAGGACCACAGATGCCAGCTGGACCCTGGAGAGGTTGAGGGGTATTACTTTCCTCACTGCATGGCCCTGCTCAGTCATCGTCTTCCTAGACAGCCTTTCTGAAGAAGGAGGCCCATGTCTCTCTGACCTCTGGTGTGACAAATGCATATTGTAAACAGCCCTGTTCTGAAAGCAGCAGCCCCCAACCCTTGGGGAGTCAGGAAGGAGGGTAAGAGATGAGGAGCAGGGCCTGGTAGCCATGACCGAGTGGCAAACTAATTCGGCAATAAGGGGGAAAGCCTCCAGATCTCAAGGGTTCTATGCCTTTATAGCTTGCGTGCTTTTATTTTTTTTCTTTATTTTTGCAGAACTGGGGATTGAACCCAAGGCTTATGCATACTAGGCAAGAGCTCTGCCACTGAGCTACACCCCAGCCGCCTCTGTAGTTTTGAATATGGTAGCTCCTCTTTCATCTGCAGCTTCCGTCTCCTGCAGTCAACACTAATCTGAAAATATCAAATGGAAAATTCCAGAAATGAACAATTTTAACTTGCATGCTGTTCTGAGTAGCATAAAATCGCATGCTGTCCCACTCCGGACATGACTCATCCTGTCCAGCGTATCCACACTGTATACACCGCTTGCCTGTCTGTCACGCCGTAGTCCTCTCGACTGCCGTGTTATCAGTGCACGTGTTCAAGTAACCCTGATCTGGAATGTTACAACACAAACATTCACCTTCTTTCATCGCAGAGACAGCGTATCGTTGCACATCATCACAGGGATGAATATAGTATATTTTGAGAGACCGCATTCATATAGATTGTAGCATGGTGTTATGATTGTTCTATCATTAGTCCTTTTACTGGGTCTAATTTATGAACTTTATTATAGGCATGCATGTATAGGAAAAAACAGTGTATTATAGAGTTTGTTACTGTCCAGTTTCAGGCATCCCCTGGGGTATAGATAAGGGGGAGCTGCTGTAGTTGGAAGTGTCCTGGTCAGCTCTGTGGCTTGGGACAAGTCCACCTCTTCTCCAGGACTCGGTTTCTTAAAAAGGAGAGTTGGAAGTGTCAAGGCTTAGGAAGGAACAGGAGATTCAGGGGTGCTTGGGCCAGTCAACCCCATGCCAAGAGACTTTTGCAGCTCCCATAATCAATTCAGTCTTGTAGTGACCAAAATGCAAATCACAAAGTGGCCACCTAGGATGTGGCACTCAGGGTCTCTGTGGGGTGTGCTCTAGGGCATCAGGAACAGGAAGAACTTGATAAGGACAGCTGCGGTGGGCACTGCGTCGAGGGGACCCAAGAGCTGGAGCACATCTGCCTGAGCAGGCAGCCACCCTGTGTTCAAATGAGGTTGAAGCATCCCGCCCAGGAAGCTAAGGGACAACCTGACAGCTGCCCGATTCCAACGCCAGACGGGACTCTCCGCTCCTCTAAGAGGACATCGCCACTGTTAAGGCTGTGCACTCTTGAGCTTCCTCTTGCTGGTTTGCTCCTTGTGATTATAGCACCATTGGGAAGAAGAAAAAAGGGGTGTGTGGCTTTTGGACTTAGGTCTGAAGTTCCTAACTGAATACAGTCCTTAAGTGCCTTTTCTTTGGACCATATAGTGTTGACAAAATAATTTGGAGTAGATCTGGTATTTAAAAATTGGTTGATGTCACATACAAATGCCTGGCTCTTGAAAAATCAGAGGAGTGACAAGCCTAGATTCCCACAGGAAGCAGCGTCCTCTGGGGTACACCCTGGTCACCAGCGCTTCCTTTCACTCTTTCCTCCTGTACTGGAACACTGGAGCTTCCAACTCCCACCTTGAAGGTCTCTGAAGTCCCTGGCCAGCCTCGACTATCTCTGCTTTCTGAGTAGGACTCTTATGCAGCAAGAGGTGACAGGGAGAGTTCGGAGGCCTCCATTTTCAAGACCAGATGAGAAACAAAATAGGGTTGATTCTCTTTCTCTCACTATCCCGCTCTATTAAAAAAAATTAATTTTTTAAAAGAGAGAAGGACAGTGAGAGAGAGAGAGACACAATCAATTTTTACTGAGTTTTTCACATGGCTTTAGTTGCTCTGACACTTAGTTGTGTACGTGTGTACGTGGGTTGCTGGGGCTTGAACCTGTGTACTTGTGCATGCCAGGTAACCACCGAGCCTTTGGCCTTTGTTTCTCTGATAGTTGTGTATGTGGTGCTGGGGTTCAAACCCGGGTCCTTGTGCACGCCAGGGAAGCCCTCCAACCACTGAGCGCCTGCTCCAGCCCCCAGCCATGGGTTTTGCTTTCATAAGGGCACTCAGAAGGGCTAGCCAGGATCCTCCACTTGATTCCTGCCCAGCTGCCACTTTCTAAAGGACCCCTGCCGGTCTATTCACCAATAGGCGGTCCTTTGTTCCTCTCCCTCTTGCGCTTCCTTGGTGACCTAAGTGGTAACACTCTGACCTGGAGAACTAAGCTCGTTTTGCTTTGTGTGTTAGCAAAGGAGGCAGGAAGCCCCCTGCCTGCCGCTTGGCCTCGCCTCCCCAAGGATCTGCAGCTCACAGTGATTCACTTACGGGTGTTCAGGGACCCTGTGCCCGGCACCAGGGGCCTCTTGCTTCTCCCTTTTCCTCCCAGGCCTGTGTCTGGCACAGTTGGCAGCAACTATGCTGCAGCGAGACTGCGTTCTTATATCCCGTAGAGTGGAACTGGAGCTCCTCTTTGATTCGTTATAATAGGGATCAAGTAACTACGGTGATCGTGTCCTCCCGGGGTTTGGTCCCTTTGCCCCAGCTGCACAGATCTTCAGAAGATGGGGTGAGAGCCACCTGTGACGTACTGAGGCTGTGATGGGCTCCTGGAGCATTTCCTGGTCCACAGCCCTCAGCCTGGGGCTGGCCACACTGCTACATGTCCTACGTAGAAAAAGCCAACCTGGGGACTGGAGTGGTATCTCAGTGGTCACAGCACTTGCCCCACGCGCGAATATGCGCGTTCAAACCCCAGCACCACATACAACGAAAGCCACATGAAAAACTAAATAAAATTGTTGCTTTCACTCCCACTGTCCCTCTCTTAAAAAAAAAAAAAGCCAACCTGGCTTTTATAACAAACCTGCTTTTCGCTGAATAGGGTCTTTCATTCATGACAGCAGAAACCTCATGACCTAGTCACCTCTTAGAGGTCCTCCCTCTAATATGTCACAAGGGAGATTAAATTTCAACACGAGTTTTGCCGGGGACGTTTATACCCCAATATCTGCTAATGCGTTTGGAGAGGTGGTGGTGGGGAGCGCTGGTTCTGAACCCCAGTCCTGGCTTCCCCGTGTATGTACCAATGGCTTTTGGGGAAATTAACTTCTCTGCCCTCTTCCTCATCTCCAGCATGGTGGTGACAAGATCTGTTTTGCCTGCATCACAGGTGAGTTGGGGGCCCCCGGGAGTTGGCTGCAGGCTGCAAGCCAATTCAGCAGGCCGGGGCTGGTGTCCAGGTTGTACACACCGTGTACCTGTGTCTGCACAGTGCTAGGTCAGCAGCCAAGGCTGGCCCCGCAGAGCAGGCAGGAGACGTGGGAAGGGAAAGGCCTTCAGACGCAGCGTTTCAGGGCTCTGCAGGCCTTGGGGATGGTGTCTGTTGTTCTGTGCCTCAGTGTCCCCCTCCCAGCAAGGGAATCCATCATTAACTCAGCACATCCTAGATTAGAAGAAAACCATTGGCAAGAGGGATTGTACCTTCTTTGGCCAGAACTTTAATCCTGGGACGCAGCAGTGCCCATGTGACTGTGAGCCCCCGTCACGTGTGGATACCACATGCCAGGAACATGCCACACACCATACACACATATCCATGTAAGCTTTACAAATGCTCTGTGAAGAAGGTTGTATCTTTATTTAACAGATGAGAAAATAAGCCCAGAGAAGTTAAGTAACTTGTCCCAAATCACACAGCTCAATAGTGCAACCGGCCTAGATTAAGGCTTGGATTAATATATGCTGAGTCAACTCCTCACACCTTGTAGGCATCTGATCCAGGTTGAAAGTTTCATAATTAGATAACAACCTCCCTCAACTCGTGTCAGCCTTCTCAGGTCTACTCATACACCCTCAACATCTGAAGAGCCTCACCATCCTATAGATCCTGCCTGCTCAGCGCTGGTGGTGAGTCTGTCTATGCCTAGAACATTTCTTTCCTCCTCTCTCTGATGCACCGCGGCGAGCAGGCCAATCTCCTAGGATCTACAGACTGGTCAGTAGGACTGGCCTTGCCTGAAACCCTGCAGTTCTGATAAACGCCCAGCTGACCTGGATGCTGGGGTCCCAGGACTCACTCCTGTTCTCCGCCTGGTTCCAGCCAGCTCATCTTTGGGGCTTCAGCTCAAGGCACTTCAAAAGGACCCCGACATCTGAGCTGAAAGGAGGCCACCCTCAGTTCCCTCCTGGGGACCAGCTCTCCTCCCCCAGGTCTTTGCCCTCCTGGTGCAGTGCTCAGTGACTGTCCCTCCAGGGAAAAGCCTCTGAGCACCAGCACACCCCCACTTGCTCCGCACTTCCAGGCGTAAAGTCTGAGGGAGGGGATCTGGGGAGAGGGCATGGGGGGCGGCAGCAGCAGGCTCCCCGGCTCCCTGACTGCCTTGGACAAACGACTGCAACAGAGGCTTGGAAAAAGCCCACCTTCCTGAGACCTCCTTGCCCAGCCTCCACCTGCCAAGCAGCCCTGTTCACTGCAAAAGAGCTGCCTCATCAGAAGGGCGCCTGGGAGAAAGGGGTAAGAGGCTAGGTCACTCACTCCCAGGTCCTCAGGCCACAGAGCTCCCTCCAAGCCAGGCTGGCCCTGCCCGCTGCAGAGGGGCTCAGGGCCAGTCTCCTTGTCCCTCCCCGTCTTCTAGTCCCTCCCCGCCACATCCCAACAATCCACCCCTGCTCACCTACTTCAATCAACAACAGAGACCTCTGAAACCCCTCACTCTGGGTCAGGATGGCCCCCCTGGGATTTTCAGGGCTCCAGAGAGATAACGTGAATGCTGTAGCTGGACAGCCTACCCCCTAGGCCCAAATCTGGCCTTCATCAATTCCATTCAACCCCATGTCTGCAGAACAGACATACCTTCTAATATAGTTGCTCAACTCTTTTTTTTTGTACCAGGATTGAACTCAGGGGCACTTAATCACTGAGCCACATCCCTAGTCTTTTTTATTTATTTTGAGGTAGGGTCTCACTAAGTTGCTGAGGCTGGTTTTGAACTTGCAATCCTCCTGGCTCAGTCTTCGGAGTTGCTGGGATAACTGGTGTGCACCACCACGCCAGCTCAAGTTAATTTTTAATAACTTTAAAATTCCATCATGTAGGATAGAGCAGTGGCTCAGTGGTAGAGCACTTGCCTGGCAAGCATGAGGACCCAGGTTTGAACCCTAGCACCACATACACAGCTAAGTGTTGGGAGAACAAAAACCAGATGAAAATCTAAATAAAATTGATTCTCCTCTTTTTAAAAGAAAGAGACAGTGAGAAAGTAAGACAAAGAGAGAAAATTTTATTTAGTTTTTCATGTGGCTTTCATTGCTCTGAATCTTTGTTGTGTACACGGTGCTGGGGTTTGAACCCACGTCCTTGTGCATGCCAGGCAAGCACCATAACTGCCAAGCTACTGCTCTAACCCCTCTTAAAAAAATAAATTCCATTATGCAACCCTATGCTATCTTTTTTTTTTCTTATACTGGTGATTGAACCCAGGGGTGCTTTACACAGCTACCTCCCCAGCACCTCCCACCTTTTTAAATTTTTGAAAAGGGTTTCACTACGTTGCCCAGGCTGGCCTGGAACGCGCGATCCTCCTGCCCCGGCCTCCCAGTTGCTGGGATTAGAGGCGTGTGCCACACTTGACTCCACCTCATCTTTTCTACCACCTCCAGGTGTGTCTGAGGACACTTCTGCTTCTGCAGTGGGACTGGGTTGGGGAACAGGGACCATGACTAGGAGGTGTTCTGGTGATGCGCCCCTTGCTGCACTGGGGGGGCTCAGTGAAGCTGGAACATACTGGGCGGTGCTCAGTGACAGCTCTCACTTCCATGCCTACACAGGAAGAACCCCAGAACACACCAACACTCACATCCTAAACTGACAATTCCTTGGACAATGAGAACAGGCAAACTCAACATGATTTGGCAAAGTTTTTGAATCTTTAAATTAAAAAAGAAAACATTCTCACACAGAGATTCAACGTGTCTGCTTTGAGAAAATACTAAAGTAAAAAAAAAAACCAGACCCCAAATGATAAAAATAGATGTATCCTCCATAAAAATCTGGACTAAACTATCGCATTCATGGCTGTTCAGTATTCAGAGCACAAGGTGACATATCGAAGTATAAAAAATAACAAGAGAAAAAGTTAAGAAACCGCCATTACATTAATGGCCTCGGCCCCCAGGCTCACTCTTGGTGGCCACCGGCCACTTCAGTGTCTGGCTCCTCCCACCCTCTGCAGACCTCAGGCCTTCAAAGTTCTTCCTTGGTCCTGATCCGTTTTGTGGTATGTTTGTCTATAAACTTGCTCAAATGTTCCAGATCTCGGTCTCCACCCTCAAATTTAATTGGGTTCTTTTTGTCCCCACTGGGGGCGAAGTAGATGGTGGGGAAGCCATCCACCTTGTAGCGGTCGCTGGTGATGTCGTTGGCAGTGGCGTCCATCTTGGCGATGACCAGGTGCTTCTGGCTCTTGTACTTCTTGGCCAGGCTGGTGTAGATGGGCTCCAGCTGCTTGCAGTGCCCGCACCAGGGAGCGTAGAACTCGATGAGGACGTCCTTTGTGGAGTCCATCACGATGCTGTCGAAGGTCTTCCCCACGACCACCTTGACGGGCCCCTTGTTGTTCCTGGGCACTGGCTGGGATTTGACGACTGGCTGCAGTTTCCCTGCCAGGGCAAGACAAGCGGGGGAGAAGGCGTCAGTGCTGAAAGGCCTTTGACCCCGGCAGCTCCACAGGACCAGGCAGCGAGGCAGCTTAGTGCATGGACTGGTATGGATTATCAGTGGTGGCGAGTCACATGCTGAGAAGGACAGGAAGGACTTCGTCCCCCAAAACCTCACCCCAGCAAAGGGCACTGCTACGGTTAGTAATTTTTACTCTCCTCATTCCAGCAAAGGCCAGAGAGGGTGCAGGTCAATCCTACCCCTGGCTTAATGGACCACTAGGCCCTGTCCCTCAAAGCCAACAGAGGTGCTGCCCAGGGCAGAGGAGCTACAGAGTGCTGGCACCAAGGGCCTGAAGGCCACACCATCAGAGGCATTGCCTGAGCCCAAACCCTGCCCCGTTTTTCTGGAGTGCCTCTGTAGATGTCCCCTCTGCCTACCCCTGCTTTAAACCTGAATGCGGGCTTCTTACAGCTGATGTTAAGCCCTAAGATAGAACTGCACATGCTGCTTTTGCTCTCAAAGAGAACAACAGAAGAGGGCTGGGGTGCAGCTCAGTGGTAGAGCTCTTGCCTAGCATGCATGAGGCCCTGGGTCCCATTACCATTAAAGTCAACTTCTACTGTTGCCACGTGTGGTGACACACCTGTAATCCCAGCTACTTGGGAGGCTAAGGCTGGAGGATCACAAGTTTGAGGTCAGCCTTAGCAACGTAGGCTGCCTCAAAAAGGGCTGGGGATGTAGTTCAGTGGTAAAGAGCTCTTAGGTACAATCCCAGCATTTAAAAAAATAAAAACAAAAATATTGCCAAAAGAGGAAAAAAAAAATTCTCCCAAAGGTTCCTAAACTCCTACACGGTCTTGGTGGCCCTTCCTCGGGTAAGGAAGAAGTCAGCACCAGTCATCCTCGCAGCCTACCCCATTCTGTGCCCCACTTGAGGGACACCGTAGCCCCAGCTCACCTTTCTTGAAAGCTGTGACGAACTCCCGGAGGGCGTCAGAATCAAACTCTTCTGGCTCCATGGCGAACTTCTTCCCATTCTCATCCAGGATGGCCACATTGACGTCCTCCCCGCTCTCGCTGAGCCCCAGGTCCTTCACCTCTGTGGCGTAGTCCTCCTCGTCAGCGATGGCAAAGGTATACTCGGGGAAGTCCTTGGCCACCTCCAGGACCTTATTTCGCCAAAATTGAGTGGCTGCAACGGACCAAGGGTGTGAGGCGAGTGGCTGGGGTGGGCAACTGCTCCCGCTTCCCCCGAGGGAGGTTCAGGATCGCCACTGATACTCCTGGACAACGTACACCCCGGCCATTCCTCAACCGGAGAGAAGCATGTCTGAAAGAGCCATGCTTTGTGAGCGGTGGCCTGGGGCTGCAAGCCCAGCAAGTCCCAGGACACAGTGCCCAGGTGACTCGGCAGAGTCTGGAGCCAGGCGGGTCCAGTTCTGGCTCGGCAGCCCCGTCTCTGAGGGGTGCTGGGCTCGACCCTATGCTCCCTTGCTAAAAAGGGAAGGGAAGCGGAAAGCGAGCCTGAAGACTCTAAGCCCAGCGAGACCTACACCATGACCCGCCAGGCCAGGGCAAGGCAGAGTCCCGCAGTGAGCCCACCTTCCCCAGGGGTCCAGCCCCCTCACCTGCTCTGTAGTCAAAGCTGAAGTCCACGCTGTAGTACACCACCACCAGGGGGCGCTTGGCGTACCGCTTCGCGTCGTTGGAGGTCTTACGGTGGCCCACCAAGGGCAAGGCGTGCTGGGTCACATGGTCCTGGATGGCCGACACCTCTGTGGAAGCCTGTTTCCAGGACAGCACAGGTGAGAGCAGCCCAACAAAAGAGGGCCTTCCCGTGCACACGGTTCACTGTCACCGCTCAGGGATGTTTGCTCTGAAGGGCTTCGGCTTGTGGAGGGCTGTCTCAGGTCAAGCAGGCTCCAGGAAGTACCTGCTGTCTTTGGGGCCTGCCAACACTAGCACAGGCCAGGCCCTTTTATTCGCTCTGGGTTCACCAGGTCTGGTAAGAGGCTTGTTAAGGAAGGCCTGGCTATCGCATGACAGCAGCTGCTAACGAGGACCGAACGGAGCAGAACTTCCCATCTGCGGCTGAACTCTCCTCACAACAGCCCGTGAGATTCATTTTGGAGTTGGCAAGTTGGGGCCTCGGGTTACAACTTGGAGTCAAAGCTGCACGGGAGGCAAGTTGCTCAGCTGCTGGGCCCAGCCCTCTTCCTGGGGACACTGTGTGCGCAGAGGGCTCGGCACATTTGGGCACAGATGGCTGCTCTCGAATAGTCTCAACACAGTAGCTTTAAGGATGGCTTGGGAGGTTTTCTAGGTGGGGTGTCTTGGTGTTAAGCAAACCCAGTTCTGACATCTACAGGGTACCGTGACTAGCTGGGCACAGTGGCAGCTGCGATGGGCCGACACAGCTCAGACTGGAGGTGTCCAGGCTCTCAGTGAGGACTTACATTGGGCCGTGCACAGACATCACCCTCACAACCACCAGAGGTGGGCACTGCCATGTCTGCTTTATAGCTGGAGACTCTGAGGCACAGCCAGGTTTGCCCAAGGTTGTACAGACAGGAAGGGGCCCATCTGCATGGGGTGGTTAGGGAGGTGTCCCCAGTGGCACTGAAGGACAGGAGGCCTTGCCAGGTGAAAAAGGAGCAGCAAGGTGGAGGCAAGATGAGGTGCCCAGAGGATCTGGTCTGAGGTGCTGGGTGGGTGGAATATGCTGGAAAAGCAGGAAAGGAGTGCTCTGGAATATGCCCGTGTACCAGGGGGTACAGCCCTCAATTTCAACACTGCCCTGAAGCGAGCTTCACTCAGAAGCAAATTCAAGAGCACAGCAAATTCAAGAGCACCGATGGGCTTAGCAGACTAATCACCTGGGTCGTAACCTTAGAGAACTTGCCGAGAGCTACAGACCCCTTTCCTGGGAACACACACAACCACGCAGGGCTGTGCCTGACTCCTGGGATCCACATTGCCCTCTCAGGATCCCTCTGTGGACCCAGGGTCTAGGTCTCAAGTTCAGGGAAGAAGAGGGTGGAGAAAGGGACAGGGTGGGCGTGCAAGTGAGAGGGAGCAAATGGTCAGAGGTCAGGGGAGGCCAAGGAAGCCAGACAGACTCTCCAGGGCTCTCTCCTCCTCCTCCAGGCCCCCGGAGCCCACAGTCTGGAGAGAGAAGCGCCATGGGGCCAGCTCAGCCGGGGGACACTGCACTGCCATCTCCACTCTACCTGCAGCTGCTGTGAGGCCCTGTGCAAGAGCTCACACTCTGCACGCCAGTCCCTGCCACACGAGAGCTTCAGGCTCGCCATCGAAGTCCCCTTCCACACCCGATCCAGCCACTGAAGCTCATGCAACACTGGGCTGGGAAGAGCTGGGTGTGTGCCGCCCATTAGTGAGACTGGGCTGTGTCTATGTGGTAGCAGGTGGAGGGGAAAGGCCTGCCGGACATCGCAGCCCTGGCACCTGAGCCACCTGCCAGCAAATGAGGCTCAGTTCTGACCCAGCACATTCTAGCTACACCAGGCCAACCCACAGCAGCATGGGCACTGAAGGAGATGGCACCTGCCTGCCAGGAGGTAGAAGAGAGCAACTAAAATGGAGCTTCACAGAGCTGGAGCTACGGCGCTTGCCTGGCATGCGTGAGTACTCGGGTTCGAACCCCAGCAATTAAGTGTCTGAGCAACAAAAGCAACATGAAAAACTAAATAAAATTGATTCTGTCTCTCTCTCACTGTCCCTCTCTCTTTAAAAAAAAAATAAATAAAAATAAATAAAATGGAGCTTCACTGGGGCCTCAAGTCCCATGACCCACCCTCCTGCAAACCTGGGCTGCAGCCACCTGACCGAGCTTCCATCCTGGGCCTGCAGGCTAACAATGGGTGGGAAGAGGGGGCTGGGAAAGGCGCTCGGGATGCTGCAGACCTCCTGCCAGCTGCAGAGCCCCTGCTCACCTGGATGTCCATCACGTTGCTCCTGGGCTCATACTTCGACTGGAACTTCTCAGGCTGCATCACAACCAGCTTTCCCGGGGAGACTTTCAAGAACTTAGCTACTTCGGTGCTGAAAGTGTGGTGGAATTTGTAATCTTCTCTCAGGTTATTAGCTGACAAATTAACAGTACAATAAAATGCACATTGTTAAATTGCTGAAAACAATGAGGTTTAATTCATTATCCATATTGACCAAAGCAAATGCCCCCAAAACAGTGCATCGGCACCATGAATTCTGTGTGGACAATTCCCAGAGCTCAACCCCCGCCATGTGTGATGGGCAGGAGCACACTGGCACCCGGGCCAATAGTACGGTACAGAGGACACACAGCATCACACATGTCCTGACACTCTTGCTAGGGCTTTTACTGTCCTGCTGACTGGGGGCTACAGTTCATCTGCCCTCATCTTGCCTCGGGTTCCCCCCTGCAAGTTTCCTCCTAACTAATGTGTCTAGAATGGGTGACAAGGTTACCTAACCAGGAAAGGCTAAGGAAACACAAGTCCAATTCAATTCCACTGTAACTTTTATTACAACATTAATCCACTTGATGTGAACATATTTGTTACTGTGCCACGGCAAACCGTGAATTTAAAAGATTATAATAAGTACTTTAAAGCAGAAAGCCAAGCTGCCCTGTGTGGAGGGGGATGGCGATGAAGGCCAGCATGTGGTCCCCCAGGCACCAGGAGCCAGAGTTTGGCAGACAATGGATTTCACAATGGGGTGGCTGCCACCTGTCCCCACCCTCAGCAGAACACAACTGCTGACAAGTGTTCACAATCACTTTCTCAGATCAGCAAGACTAGCCGCCTGCAGTGCATTCTGAATTGCCAGGCACTCTGCTAAGCTCTTCATCTACGTTACCCCGGTTACTGAGACAACTCTGAGTAGGAAAGAGTCTTGAAACTGGCCACAGTGCTAGTAACTGGAACCCAGGTCTGACTCGGAGGCCCTTGCAGCACAGTCAGAGCTTTCCCTCCTGCAAAGGGAGTCAGGGAGAGAGGAAGGCTGTGCCCTCTCCTCCTCTGCTCTCAGAGACCAGCGGGATGACAGCCCATTCAGTGTGTGATCTACCATCCACATGCAGGGAAGCCCCCACCCCGGGCGGAAGGCTTACTCCCACAAATGCTACCTTGGTCAACCATGCAGCCACCTCCTGCATGGTGTCTGAGTTCTGGACAACACACATTCTGCACATTCCACGCAGCCCTGGACTCCTGGAAAGGCTTGTACATTTTGCTCAGCACAGCAGGCCAGTACTTACCAGCATCCTGATACTGCTGGTAGGCTGGGTCACTGTCCCTCTCAAAGACCCCAATGATGACAACATCATCACCATCCTTCAGGAACTCCTGGACCTGCTTCAGGGCTAGAATCTCCTTGGAGGGAGGCCCGGATTGGTCAATCATGTAGTCAATGATCCCTGGGGGGCAGAGCACAAGGCTGAGCATGGGCTTTTGGAGCTGCCCCTGCTGCTCCTGTCAGGGATCTCTCCCACCAGGGATGAGAGAAGGAAGTGGCCATACCATATTTCTCTCGCGGTCCGTTATACTCAAAAGGCCTTCCCTTGCGAAAGATTTTCAAGGTAGGGTAGCCAGACACATCGAACCTCTTGGCCAGGTCTGTCTCTGCAGTGGCATCGACTTTTGCCAGGGGAATCGGGGGAGAGCGCTTGCTGAGCTCCTTGGCGGCCTTCTCGTACTCAGGGGCGAGTTTCTTGCAGTGTCCACACCTGTTCAGAGGAAGCCAGTTCTGTCAGGGCCTGCCCTGGTGTGGACTCATCTCCCAGCTACAAGAGGTGGAAAGCAATTCACTGTTCCCAAGCACTAAGTTACATCCAGCAACTTCAGAATGTCTCCTGGGTGTGGGCACTGAGCCGGGCCCCGAGCAGACGCCAGGAGGATGAGGATGTGAGCACCCCTGGCATCTGAGCACTGGGGCAGCACCTGAACATGCGCATGCACACACGAACACACGTGCATGCGTGTAGACAGGAGCACTGAGAGCTGGCACAGGGTGGGCAAGACACGGGAGAGGCCGAGAGAAGCAATGTTCTAAGAAGGTAGAGAATATTCCAGTTGCAGGATGGAGCTGGCAAGCATACAAGCCAGGGATGGCTTCACAGAGGGCGACAGCTGAGCTGGGGCTCAAGAAACGTGGAGGACTCAGACAGGAGCCCTTGGGGTGGTGGTGTGAGGTACCAACATCAACAAAGGCGTGGAAAAGGATGAGGAGGGTGACAAACCCGCACTCGCACACAGCAACGGGGCAGGAGAAGACAGGTGTGAGGTGGAGGAACCTGGACTTCAGACTCCTGAGCTTGGCGTAGCCTGTCTACACCACAGGACCCGACAACTCCTGCCTGGTCAGGGCTCTCAGTTAAACACTGTCTTGCCCTGGTCCCTAGGACACCAAACAAACAAGGACACAACCTGCAACCTGGGAGCAACTCGAACCAGTGAACTGCACCACACTCAGCTGTACCTGGTTCCTGATGGCTGCAGATCAGAACCCCTACAGCAACTCCTAGCACAGCTGCCTGTTGCCCTTCCTCTTCCCACTCCCCAGCCACCAAGCTTCTGTAGCACGGCAGGGGCCAGCATCTCCCAGCTGCACAGGAGGGTTAGCCCCCACCAAGGCGTTTCTGCCCTTCTTCCCAATTTGTTTTCCTCTCTCCCGCTCATCTGCCTCATTTCATTCATACACCACTGATGACGAGGTGCAGAATCCAGAAAGCCTCAAGCTAGGGCTTGTCCAGGCAAGCCCCTCACAGTGGGAAGGTGTGACCCTCCTGGGTACCAGCCACAGCCTCCTCCTGCTAATTCAAGGCTCACACACTTCTGCCTCCTGAGGCCACTCTGCTGGCCTGGCAGCCATGTTCCTGATTCACCGCTCACTGGCCTCTGCCCCAGTACACAAGGCATATCCTGACAAATGTTAGGTCTGCTCAAGAATCAGAAGCACTGGCTGACCGTGCAGATTCGTTCCCCTGGGAAAAGCCTTTCTTCCAATTTGCTCCATCCACTTTGCCCCCTGGGTTACCCATGCAATTGGTCATGCCCTACCCCCAACCCCATGAGCCTGATGATAGCAGCCACTTTGGTCCCCAAGCTTTTGGAAATCTCACAGATCTGTTGCCTGCTCTCCCACTTTCTTTCTGGAATCTTCTTTCCTTGGGGTCCTCTGTCCCATAAGAAAAGATTACCTGCTTCCTTCTTCACCCACTCCCCTGGTGGTCCCCTTATGACCGCCCGTCTTCCAGAAGACGTGGTGCCTCCACCCATGCTGCACCCTCCGCCCATGCCCAGCAGAGTGCAGAATAATCAATATCTTAGTAACACCAAACTTCAGACCCCCATCTTACCACGGGGCATAAAACTCCACCAGAATTATGTCTGCATCATTCACAACCTCATCAAAGTTTTCTTTGGTCAGCACAAGTGTGACTTCTGGGGGAGGTGTCCAGTCGGGCTGGGAGACTTCTCTGACCTTGGCAACAATTTCTGAAGTAAGGAAAAACAAAAAAATACTGAGCACGTGGAGACCCAAGCTTGCAGGTACTTCACCTTAAGGACTAAGTGGCAAGGAACACAGGAAATGCGCGACTTCCTGACCTCCAACCACAGCTAGAGCCAGGGCCACTTGGATGGTTCTGAGAATGCAGTCAAGTCAGAGCGTCTGCTGTTTCCCAACAACCACCTGTGGCATTCCTACCACCACATTCATGACCTGAACCTTTTCTAGATGGTGGAAGACATGGTTGATGCTGCATCTCCTTTTCTCCCAGATGATGTGCCAGCTGCAGAGGAACCCAAGCAGCCATCTCCCACTGGTCTTGGTCAACTACGCCCATGAATAGAACCTGGGGAAGTCCCCTTACCAGGTACGGCTGCATGTGTATTTAATCACACCTACGTAGCACTAGTGATTTACATGCACAATAAAAGGGATGCAAAAAAATCGAGAAAAATGTCAAAAGAGCAGCAGCCCCGTCTGTTGAGGGTGTAGGAGCATCACCTGAGAAAGCTTTAAAAAATGCTGTTTAGGGGCCGGAGTGTGGCTCGGTAGTGGGCAGCAGCTCTCCGTGCACAGCTTAGCACTACAGCACCCGCAAGCCCTAAGTGCTTCTAAGAAATGCCAACTATGGGCTGGAGCGGTGGCTCAGCTGTGGAGCACTTGCCTGGTATGAACCTGGGTTAAACCCCAGCACCACATACACAACTAGGTGTTGGAAAAACTAAAACCAGATGAAAACCAGATGAAACTAAAACCAGATGAAAACAAAACAAACAAACAAACAAACAAACAAAAAAGACAGACACACAGACAGGCCAATTACTTGGCCTACCCTGAAACTTAAAAACCTCAGGTTGGGGCCCAGCACACTGCCTGAGTGAGCCTTCCAGATGCATGAGAAACTTCGAGACCCACTGCTCTAGAACACCACTGAGGCTGGTGGCTTCTGGTGTAGTTTCTTACTCGTCTGTTCCATCTGGCTGCACGGTCTGAAATGTGAAAATACCCCTCCCACAACCTCACCCGGTGCTCCTGGCCATTCCTTCATGTTGTCCACCCGCATACCTGCTCCCCTCACTCAGCTATCAGCTCACCTTCGTGGGTCCTAGAGCCCTCGTAGTCGACAGCCTGGCCCTTCTTCAGGATCTTGATGGTGGGATAGCCACTCACATCAAACCTGCTGGCCAGCATGGACGCGGAGGTGGCGTCGATCTTAGCCACGGCGATGGGAGGATCGTTGTCCTTCAGGGTACTAGCGATTTTTTCATATTCTGGAGCAAACTGCTTGCAATGCCCACACCTAAGAATCAGATTTAGATAAGGAGAAGCAGGTTAACTGCACCATGCAGATGTGAATCCAACAGTACACTAAGAAATGGGGGCTTCAGGAAATACTTGCACCGAAGACAAATGAACATAGAACACAACGGCAATGCCAGACAGCGGATCAGGCCTGAACCCCAGCCCTGGCCTGGCAGATCCCCTCAACCCAATTGGCTTTTTGTGACATCCACAGGGTCCATGTACATGGACTCAGCCAACTGTGGAACTGAACACACAGACTTGCCTTCTTGTCACTACTCCCTGAACAGTGCAGCACAACTACCAACATGGTATTTACTCTGTGTTACAGTTTACAAGTACTCTAGCGATCATGTGCACACCTGGGATCCCAGCTACTCAGGAGGCTAAAGCAGGAGGATCAAAAGTTGGAGGCCAGGGGCTGGAGCTCAGTGGTTATGGCGCTTGCCTGGCCTGCATGAGGACATGGGTTTGAACCCCAGCACCACGTACTCAACAAAGGGTTGGAGCAGTGAAGGCCACGTGAAAAACTAAATAAAAATGGATTGTTGGGGCTGTAGTGGTGGCTCAGCAGTTACGGTACTTGCC
>PVKS010035593.1:0-19966 GCA_004027875.1 Aplodontia rufa | reverse complement strand
GGAAAAGGGGATGAGAAAAGGTGCAGATGCGAGGGGCAAGGTGGTCATTCTCTTGGGCTGGGCCAGGACCATCTCACTAGACACCTCCTGACTGAATGGCCTTGCTCACTTAGCAACTCTGGCCCAGACCATGACTGTGCAATAATAAGGCCAAGAAAGAAAGGAGAAGAGGAAAGAAAGCTATGGTTTGGATGTGGGTCATCCCCAAAGATTCATGTACTAGAGGCTTGGTCTCCAATGTGACGGCATTGAGAGCTGGCGGGACCTTTAAGAGCTAGGCCCTATTGGGTGCTGATTGGGTCCCGGCTCCCCTTGTGAAGGGATTATTGTGGATAACACAGAGTGGATTAGTTACCACAAAGCAAGTTGTTTGAAAAGAGGGAATCAAATAAATTTCTTTCTTTATATGCTACTTAGCCTCAGGTGTTGTATTTTATCAACACAAAAGGATTAAGACATTGAGAAAGGAAGAGGAGTATGTAATGGAAGTGATGGAAAAAACTGGCCTGAGGATAACGGCACAAAGGTTAATACCCTGCATCCTGAGTGGGATTTTAGCCCTGACTCTGCTTCTCACTGCAAGGCAATATTAGGCAAATACAGCCCTCAACTGAGGCCGAGACTCAGTTTCCCCACATGTAAGCTCCGATTTTCTACCTCTAAGGCTACATCCTCCACTTGACCCCCAAAGCCTGGTCGCCTCACTTCATTGTCAGAACTTCCTCAATCTTCTCTCCTGTCTCCTGAAGTCCTGCTGCTTCCCTTCTGGACCAACAATCCTCAGCTTAAGCCTGACCCTTATATCTTGATTTGTACCTACATCAGGAGGCAGAGGCCTCAGCTGAATCACCTATCACCTGTGGTCCCTCCTGCTAAGGACTTATCCAGGCAGATACTTAATAGACATTCTGTCAACAATGAAAAGTGGGCAGATAGATAGAAAGATGGATGCCTAAAAGGATAAGCCTGCTTTGTCTGCTGATCAAGCTAGTGGCCAAAAGTCTCCTTCATAAAAATCCTCCTCCATGAATCCCCAGACCTATACTTATCCTTTAGCAACTCAGCCAAGGGAAGACCCAATCTTCATTGCTGTTCTTCTCCCCTGAGACATCAGCTCCTAACCTTCCTCAAAGATTCCTCCAACGGCAACCTCTTTTATTCATCAGATTCCAACACTGAAGACCTCCACAGCCCAAAAGCATAGACCCAGCACCTGCCCTTACTTACCTATGCTCCTGAGTGTCATTCTATGGACAAAGAAAGCTCAGGTGAAATATCCTGAAGTTGTTTTGCTATAAAAGACCCCAAAGATGTTCCCAAGAGAGTTCCTACAGGTGACAGAATTCAGGGATGCTGTGAGGAAAGATGACCATACTGATGACTCTTCATGGAAGACCCGAGTCCCAACCACAGAGGTAGCCCTGCTCCACATATGTGCACACTCAGGTCATGAGAGAGAAAGATTCTCACCTTGATGCTCATCCAGCTTCCCCATGGTCTCAATCTGCTCCACCAGGTCATTTGAATTCCACTGGCTCATTCCAATGAGGATGGCATTTTTCCCCTCAGCCATCTCCTCTGTGGAAAGAAGCAGAGATGAGCATAAGCAGGCCTGGCTATCTATAGGTGGCCCTAACTGGATCAGGGTTGAGGATGACAGGAGCTTATGTCTGAGGGGATACTTTTTTCATCCACTAGCTGAGGTAGACTTCAACTGCTGAAGGTGTGTGTAGTGATAGATAAGAATGAGACATTCAGGAATTTGAATTGCAAAAAGGTGGAGTTGCTGTACCTCAGCGGACCACCACATGGTATAGCAGAAGTTAACAAGGGAGCAGTCATGTGAGAAGCTCAATTCCTGGCACTGGGAGTGCTATTTCTTGAAAGGCAGAATGTTGGGGAAGAAAGGGCAAAACCTTGTCACCGGCCAGCAGTTTTTCTTTGGGAATGGCATTTGACTTCTCTGAGCCTCCGTTTTACCATCAGTAAAATGGGACTGGCAGTGTCCAACTCACAGAGTTGTTATGGGATTAAATGAGATAATGGGTGTAAAGATCTTGGTGCAGAGGAGGTTCTCACCGATAAGAGCCATTGTGGCATTTTGTCACATGAGAAGTAACTCCCCAGCAGGATTCAAGTGGCTCGGGGTTTGAAACAGACAGGAGGAGCTCTGGAGTAAGTGAAGAGCAGAAACCTCCTGGTTCTAAGCAAGCCTTGAGCTGTATGGGCCCTTCGCCCCTATCTCAACCTTATAAACCTGTTAATGCCTTCATACTCCGCCATTTCACCCCTCAACCCCATCTCTATCATTGCTTTTTCCCTGTCTGAGTTTAGTGATTACTCTGGGAGGAAGCAGTGGTGCTGAATTCCCCAGCCACACTGAACACAAGCCCCACCCACATGCGTATATGGTATGGTCCCTCATCCTGTAACGGGAACAGACTCAGGAAAGGGTGCTCACCTCTCCATCGCATTCCCCAAAAAGACAGGCCTTTCTGGTGACAAGATCTGTGCCCTATTTCAAAGAACAGACGCTAAAGGTTGTTGAGGAGAATCCCCAAGATCATGATAGTTAGGAGTGAAAGGGTGCCAGGAGAGGTGACACACTCCTGTAACCCCAGCAACTCAGGAGACTGAAGCAGGAGGATTGCAAGTTCAAGGCCAACCTTGGCAACCTACTGAGACCTTGTTTCAAAATAAAAAATAAGAAGGAACATTTTTGGAGAATTGGGGGAATTTAAGTATATATTATTATATCAATGATAAATTTCTTGGTTGTGAAAATGATACTGCAGTAAAAGAGGAATTATATAGGAGTGTTTAAAAAAATAAAAAGGGGCCAAGCATGTGGTGCATGCCTATAATCCCAACAACACAGGAGGCTGAGGCAGGAAGATCACAAGTTCAAGGCCAGCCTAAGCAACTCATCGAGGAGGAGGAGGAGGAGAAAGAAAGAAGGGAGGTAAAGAGGAGGGAGAAAGGAGAAGCAAATAGAGAAGTGAAGTCAATTTTACATGCAAAGCACTTTCTCCAGCAGCTGGAAACAATATGGTGGAGCAGAAACATTGGGAGCTGTCCAGAGTTCTGATCCACTCTAGAGTTCAGTAATCCAGATCTCATTTCTGGCTGTCCACCTCCTCCTGCCTTATTTTATTTATTTGACTGATTCACCAACCTTTATGAAATCTTTATTACATACTGAAACTAATATGAGTGATTTCCAAATATTAACTCAGTTCTCGTAGCAATACTAAAAAGGAACAATTATTATTATCTCTATCTTACAGACAAGGAAACTGAGGCACAGAGTAGCTGAGTACTGCTTGCCTAAGGTCACTGGTTAAAAGCAAGAATTCAAGCTCAGATACACTATTTCAAGAGTCCTAAAATCTGCCTACTCTTTATATCCTGTATTGGCTGCCCAATACTCCAACCAAACACTACACGTAAGTCTGGCATGATCCATCTGGGCCTGGTTTACATCCATAGCAGCATATGCGCTTGAGAAGGGCTCTGACCCGGTTCTGGAGCAGATTATGCTACCCATGATCTTTGTTTCTGCTCACCTCCCTCTATCACTATTCTTTTTTTCTTATCCCTTAACTCTTTCTAGCAAACTGCCACAGGGACCAGAAATATAACAAATTTTGAAAAAGTACACAAGCTAAAATGTTGTACATAAATATAAGGTAGTATTATTATTATTATTGGTGAAACAAAATAGTAACCAAGTTAAAAGCCCAGTTCTGGTGTTAGATTGACTATTTTCAATCCCAGATCCACCATCTGCCAGTAGACAAGTAATTTCAGTGTTATAACCCTCAGTTCCCTCATCTACCAAAGAATACCAGCATTGTCCCCATGTCATAGGACTGTTTCAAGGGTTAAATGAGAAGAGGCAGGTCATGTGTCCACAAAAGTGCTGAGCACATAGTAAGAGCACAGACAGAGATAACATGCTCTGAGGGTACATCATCCCATCACCACCACTGCTGCCAGAATCCGCCACTGGGCCACAACACTCACTCTTAGTTCCAGTCACGCTGTGGCTCTTCACCTGATATCATGTCCCAGCTCCAAAGCAGGCAGCCTGCAGCCCACCTTGAATTTTCTGTCTCCTGACTCAGTTACCAAAGCAAGCAACTATCCATTTACTTATTCTAACATGCATTCTACAGTGAACAGATTCTTGAGCACCCAGTATGTGCCATATGAGACATGACCTCCACCCTGCAGGAAGCCAGTCACGTTAAGGACATAAGAGTAAATGACTATGACATGAGAAGATGAGAGGGCCCAGCTCCAGGACTAGTGCTTGGTATGCAGCGGGGCTCAGCACACACCAGCCCCTGCGCCATCCACAATGCAGGAAGAACTCTCCCAGCGGTGCATGCAAAGCCATCAGAGCTCTGCGGGGTCTGGCAGGGCTCTGGAGCTCTGACTATCCTTACTTTATCGAGGCCCAGTCCCTTCCTAATTCGCTGTGCAACTCAGCTCCAAGGCTCCCTCCTTTGTGTGGTTTTCTATGAAAGATCTCTTTTTCTCACAGGCTCAACATGATTCTCTCCTGCCCTGCCCTCCTTAGATCTGATCTCTTTGGATCCCTTCCCATGGATCTCTGTCTCTCTTGGTTCTTGTATTTGTCTTTGTCTCTCTTGGGATCCCCTGTGCTCTCTGGCACCTCTGTGCCCATCTCTGGACAACCTCTCTGTGATCCCTTGCCCTCCCTTCATTCCAGTCTCCTCCCTTCCTCCCTCTGGGTCTTTCATTTTCTCTGGGTAGATAAACCTTTTTCTTAATCTCCCTCACTGTCTTTAGCTGGGTCAGTGTCTCTCTTTTCACTCTCTGCTTGTCTTTTGCTCTGTGTGTGTATGTGTGTGTGTGTCTTTCCCTCTTGCTCCTTCACACTTTGTGCAATCTCACATCTTCCCTGCCTTTCTCCCTCTCTCTGCCCCTCCACCCATCCCTGCCTCTGCGGCTATTCTGAGCGCCCTCTCTCCACTATGCCTTCTTCCCACCTCTCTCCCTCTGTGGGCCTCTCACCTGTCCCTGCTCTCTGTATTCAGCCTTCAGATCCTTACTCTGACAACAATGGGCTTGTCCCCTGAGTGGTGGTGACCACACACACACACACACACACACACACACTCTGAAGCCGCAGCCCGAATGGCTCCTTTCGGAGTCATTCAGGCAGAGGGTACTGCATGGCTCAGCTCTGAGCCTTGTCCTACTTTTGCTCATTGTAGTGCTGCCTCCCCACAGGATCCACTGAGGCCACAGAGGGCACATCTGGATAACTGTCCTGGTTATTGACTTTACTTTCTGTCTTCTGATGACTGTTCCCTGAATTCAAATTATCCCCTGATGAACCCTGGGATGGGCATAGTTTTGGCATCTATGTCACCTGCCCTGAGCTCCAGTCCAGACTAAGCTCTAGGCTGAGCCTCACCCACCATCACCATAACCATGAGTTTGACACCAGCCTAAACCTGACCATGCCAAAGCCTGCCTGTACCCTTTAATCACTGCCTCCAGTGCGATAAGGAAAGCCTTTCTTCCTGCCTGGGGACCTTGGTTTCTGCAGGATTTGTAGAACTTAGGCCAGGAAAACCTTGCATATAGCTCATAGAGCCAAGGGCTTGGTCAGTTCCTCCAGATGACCTGTCCAATACTCTCCATTATTAGGCCCACAATACCAATCTGTCCAAGAACCTAGGAGTGCATGCCTTGCTGCTGCTGGGTTACACGATGCTCACTCTCACTGTACACATTTAACATGCTCCCCCAGCTCTGACATCCCACCTACGGCCATGGACACATCTCTCTCTTCGTCATGTGGTGGCCGTCCCCAATCAACCCATGCCCAGAAGCCTTTGGGACTAGCTCCATAGCATTCTCTTCTCCATTTACCCTCCCACAGTGGGGGAAAGTCAGGGGGTGGGCCACGAGTTCATGACATACCTGATTGGCTTCTGCAATGGCGCCTTTGGCCAGGAATAATCATCCAGCTTCCCACAGTAACTTCCTTCCTCTCCACTCAAGAGACAAACCGTTCTACCCCTACTGTTTTTCAGAGGAGGAGTCAGGCTCAGAGACTCAAGACTTGCCTGAGGGACTGTCATTGGCACAATTTTGATGAAGTACTAGGTCCTCTGACTATCCTTCTTCTACTCCCTCTTCTCTACACTTGGGACCCCTGGAAGGTTGTGTGACTATAACAAAGGCCCTGTTGAGAGGAGAAGACCTGGACTCTGCCCCTCGTTCTCTATGAGACCCAACTTGGCTTAGAGTCTTAGCTGTAAAATGGGATTATTTATCCCTGCACCACCTTCCTCTCCTGGTTGCTATGGGAAACCAGAACATTAGAGTCATGAGACTGCAACCAGCATCCTGCTCCTCTTGCCCTTGTCTCCTGCTTGATAGGAAAGAAGAGGATCAGGCAGTCCTGAGCACTGAGAGCAAGAAAACAGAATCCACCAGATAGGGGTAAAGAGCAGAAGTCGCCCAACCTGGAGAATTCCCTTACCCTGCTGAAGGAGGGAGTCCCATGCTTCATTCTTGGTCAAGCTACCTATGGCCTGATGTATCCTGAAAATAAATCCAACTCTGCTACCACCACCACCCTCCCCTATTACCCACCCTGCCATCTTGCGTATGCACGTTCATGGATGAAACGGTTACTATTTAAATGCTGGGGAGGAAAACCAAAGTGAGGGACTGGGCCTGAGTATTATGGCCAACAGGACCTTGCAAGGCCATTCGTGTGCCCCATGGAACGTTCAGAGCTGCAAAGAGCCTGCAGGGTGAAGTCTGGATTCCTTGTTTTGCAGACGCATAGCTGCTTAACTGGTCCATGGTCAAAAAGAAGCTCACAGGTAGAGCCGGGCCAAGGATTCAGATCTTTTGCCTACTAATTCAAGAAACTTCCCCTAAGACTGTCTTCTGACAGTCAGGTTCTTGGTAAGAGCCTTTGATTTTATCTAGATCTTTGGCAATTTTAGGACTCTAGTTGGAATAGTCTCTGTACCTAAGTAGAGGATTATAGTTAAGGATACACCTGATCTTTTCTAGAAGAAGGCACACACTTTGCTTTAGAAACAGACCATGACGGGACCCATGCTTGACATACCCAACCACACCCCACATAAACTCATCCAGTGTCATGGTAGCTGCTTGCGTCACATCCAACCTTTCTTCATTTTAGGGATGGAGACACCAAAGGATATTTTCATTTCCTCTTATAGACAGGATCCCTATGAAACCTGGGCTGTTTGTCCTTCCATCCTTGGCCTACCTAAGCTCTTCCTCTTTTTTTTGTACTGAGTATTGAACCCAGGGACACTTAACCACTCAGCAACATCCCCAGCCCTTTTATTTTTTCTTTTGAGACAGGGTCTTGCTGAGTTGCTTAGAACCTTGCTAAGTTGCTGAGACTGGCTTGCGATTCTCCTGCCTCAGCCTCCTGAATTGCCGGGTTTAAAGGCATGCTCCACAGCGCCTGGCTACTAAGCTCTTCTTATTCATGGTTTCCAGCCAAGTTACCTATCACTCAAAAGTCTTCATCACCCACTAGGAAGACCTCAATCACTCAAGGTCCAAGAACAATTCCATTTGGCAGGTCCAGCGTGGTCTGCACATTCTGACTTCTGAGTCACTGGCCTCTTCTAGGGCAGGGCAGGGGTGTCCAGGGCCAGCCTGAGCACAGACAGAAAAGCACACCTGCAGGATGCAGACTGCCTTCCACAGCACGGGCATTCCTTCCTGGCACAGTGGACCAACAGCAGCAAGCAGGCTCCTCCTCGCCACTCAGGCCACACCGCCTTCCTGTTATCGCCCAAACATGCCGTGCTCATCCCTCCTGTAAATGTTCTATGCTGCACAGAGCAGAACACCCTTCCCCAGACCCACACGTGGCTCACTTCTTGTTATTGAGCTCTCCCTTCAGGGCCGCAACCTCTGGGAACCTCCTTCAGTCACCCACTCTATCACAACCTCTTACGTTACATGAGGGAAGGGATTTCATTTCATTTTTTTTTAAACAGCATCGCTGAAGTGTAACTGACATTCAATAAGCTGCACACATTTAAAATGTTTAAATTTTAAATTTGGCAAGTTCTGACATATGCAAATACCTGTGAAAACATCACTCCAAGCAAGAGAGTGAAGGTGTACCTATCACCCCACGAAGTTTTCTGCGGCCTTTTCTATTCCTTCTTCTCACTGCTCCCCACCCTTGGGGACCACTGACCTACCCCTGTCACTACAGATTAGTTGGCACTTTCTAGAGTTTTATATCAAGGGATCATACAGTGAGTGAGTGTGTGTGCACTGGGTCTTGATCTGACTTATTCCACTCCCTGTGATTACTTCAAGATGCGTCCATACTGTCGCATACACCAGTTCATTCCTTCTCGTTGTACCGTAATTTATTTATTCACTCACTTATTGATGTACATTTGTTTGGGGGCGGGGGCTGGAGGAAATGAAGCTGCTAGGAATATGCATGGACAAGTCAACAGGTGGACATGCACCCTCTTTTTCTTGGGTAAATGCCTTACAGTGGAAGGATTGCTAGTTAAGTATGATTAACTTTTTAATTAACTGTAATCTATTTTCCAAAACGGCTATAGTATTGTACATTCCCACCAGCAAAACTGGAAAGTTCCAGTTCTTCTATATCCTTGTCAGGCCACAGGTATGTGGAGAGACCTTTGCAGTTTTGATTTGCATTTCCTGAGTGACTAATAACATTGAGCATTTTTTTCTTTTTTATTTCGATACTAGGGATTGAATCCCGGAGCACTTTACCACTGAGCTACATGTCCAGCTCTTTTTATTTTTTGGGGGGACAGGGTCTCACTGTGTTGCTTAGGACCTCACTAAGATGTTGAGTTTGGCCTCGACTTGGGATCCTCCTTCCTCAGCCTGAAATTACAGGCGTGCCCACCACACCTGGACTTTGAGTATCTTTCCGTGTTTGTTTGCCTTTCATACTCTTTCTGCAGTATCTGTTCCTTTGTGTTATTTTACTTTTGGTAATTCGCAATATAATTTACTTTCTTGTGTATTGACTTCTCACTCACCACCTACCACCGCCAAGCCATAAGCACCATGAGGGCTGGGACAGGATTTGTTTGCTCAGAGTCTCTCTGAGTACAGTCCCTGGCACTTGATAGACAGATGCCCAATAAGTACTTGTGGAAATAATGAATGGATGCATTGGAATTGTCACCCCTTCTCTGCCTCTTTATGTGGCCCCGAACAAGGTTACTGGCCTCTGTTTCCCATCTTATAAATTGGGCCAGAGGTACTAGATTCAAAGATCCTGAGGGACCTCCCAGGCCTGACATGGTCAGAGTTTGAGGACACATCCTAGAAGAAAAGTCTGGGATCCTGGGAGAGTGGAGAAAGAAACAGAGGTAATGAGACCACAGGAGGGAAGCAAAGGAGGAGACACCAAGAAGAGAGGAGAGAGGGCAGAGTCCAGTTTCACTGCACAAATAACAGTGACATCAGGGGAGGAGTGGACGGAGACAGCTGAGGGACGCTGAGGGAGACAGCAGACAGCAGGGAGGGGAGCAGGAAGGATCCACAGCTGCTCTCAAGGAAAGCAGGTGAGCAGGGCCCAGAGGGACAGAGCTGACCCGGGTACCACCCACAGATGCCTGCCTCCTGCAGCAATCCATTGTCAGCTGGGAACACAGAGCCCTAATGAACTGCAAAAATATTTTAAACAAAAGTCTTCTAAGCATCAAAATATTGAAGCCATTGTCGTCACACTGTGGGTTAGTTGCTATGGAGAAACTTAGTCCCAGCAGCCACTCCAATCAGGCGCCAATGGAGATAGGAAATAGGCCCCAAATGGGTTGGTTTAGGGCTGGTGTGGGGGGATTTCTCTGCCCAGAGCCAAGAATAGGGGAGGCTTGAGTAGCCATGGCTCCTGTCTCCCAACCATGCTTTCCTGAAAATCACCTGAACTGAGTATTCTCCATGTCGGAAGGCACGGCCCAGAAGCTAATAGGGAAACTGAGACCCAGAATAGGGGAGAGACCAGCCTGGGATCACAGAACAAGAGGACAGCATGGCTGGGACTACGTCCCAAGGGTCCTACTCTGGATCTGGGTGTCTTCCCAGTCATGGTCTTCTTGTCTTCAAAATCCTTTTTGCCAGGCATTCCGAAACTGGCCCCACCTCAGGGTAAGTCAACATCCTGAACATGGTGACTTCTCAGAATGGGGCCATGCAGACCAAGTGGGGACTGGGGCTCCTCCGGGGCCGAGGAACAGGCCATCAGTGCTTCTCCCCCTTCCCATCCAGCCCAGGGGAGCGGGGCTCAGGGTGTTCTCTCCTGAATTCCAGACTGACCCACCGTCACACCTCTGATTGCTGCTCACTCTGGTCTCTGCCTGAAATGCCGCCCTATCTGGCAGCTTTCTCCGGTGCTGATGACACTACTTGTTCCTCCATGTCAGCTTAAACCTTGCTATGCATCTGTGTTGATTTCTTCACCTCGCCGTGAATATGCCAATGGCCTGACGCTCTGGCTCTTCCCCACCTTTGAGGCTGATCTTCAGAAGTCTTGTTCCAGCCATTGGCACCGCAGCCGCTGCAACCTCAGTCCCTGCTCCTAACTGTCCTTCCTCACAGGGCCTTCCTTCATAGCCTGGAACGTTGCCCAGGCTTTCCCACTCCAGCGTCACAATACCTGCCGTCGCCTCTGTCTGGAAGAGTCTTTGATCAGCTCCTCACCTAGCCACCTCCTCCTCCTCGGCCCAGCAGAAAGGCCGTCCTGCCCACACTAACTCAGGACCTCCCCTACTGTCCTCTCTCATGACACCTGCTACTTTTCTCTTGATAGCAGCCTTCCCCATGAGTGACTGCATTTTCCTTTGTCTCACTGTTTGGTGTCGGCCTCTCCTGCTACACTGATGGAGGCAGCAGTCATGCCCCCTGGACACTGTGCACTGGTCTCCTGTGCACTCGCACAGCTCCCAGCATACATGAGGGGCTCAGCGAACATTTCAAAGAGTGAACGGATGGATACTGAGCCCTTGTGTGCAGGGCTTTCATAGATTGGGTAAGTATGGAGCGTGGAACTGTAGTCTGTATGGGAAGAGATATACTAAACCCCGGCAGGGATCCTTTTTTGGACTTCTAGAAAGATCACGCAGTCGATGGTTCACTCACCTCTAGCATCAAAGAACTCATCATCTGAGCTCTCCACTGAGTCACTGAGGACATTCCGAAGGTGCCAGGGGGCACCGCCGCCCGGGGAAGGGCCACCTGCCAAAGAGAATACACATATTAGCTGAGCCTGAGACTGTGTCCCGGTGTGAGGGAGGCAGCCCTAGGCCCCCCTGGACTGAGTCAGCCTCACCCTGCAAGTCTGTGCCCTCTCCCTCTGGGCCTCAGACTACACAGAGCCTTCCCACTAAGCCTCAAAGAAAGTTTGGCAGGGAAGGAATTGAGGGTACACATTTTGCAAGGATTAACATTGAGGCAGGAGGAAGTTAAGAGACAGCCAAGGTGACCCAGTGATTCCATCAGCACAAGATGAGTTGAGCTGTGTTAACAAATCATCTCAGCTGCGCGAACACAACATGGTTTCTTTTTCACCTATGCATGGCTTGGAAAGGGGCTCTGTTCATTGCAGTCACTTAAAGGAGTCACCATCTTATGATGTCACCATTTCATGATGTCACCAACTCAAAATGAAATTTCAAGGTCTGCCGAAGCAAGGGCAACGAGCACAGAAAATCACATCATCTTAAACTTCTGCCCAAGAATGACAATGTGCTTATTGGCCTAAGCAAGTCACACTGCCATGCTTGACTTCAAGAGGACAGAGGAGGGGAGATCCAGACACCTTGATGACCACTAGAGAAATCCACCACACAAGCATGTACAGGCCAGGGCAGGACTGAGATACCAACGGAGATAAAGGTCTAGAATTAAGAGAAGGAAGACCTGAGTTTGAACTCTGCCACTAGCAACCTGCAATGCCATTTATTTTCCCTCTGCAGCTTTAGTGTCCCCAGCCATAAATGATGAACCCAACCAATCCCTAGATGGCAGAAACAGAAATATTATATGTTCAGTACCTGGATCCCAGGAGGCTCAGCAAAGGCAGCTGCTATTATTATTATTATTATTTTGAGAGAGAGAGGGACAGTGAGAGAGAGAGAGAGAAAGACAGAATCAATTTTATTTAGTTTTTCTGGCTTTTGCTACTCAGACACTTGGTTGTGTATGTGATGCTGGGGTTTGAACCCACATCCTCATGCATGCCAGGCAAGCACTGTGACTGCTGAGCCACTGCTCCAGCCCCTGCTATTATTATTTATCTCTACAGAGACCAGGATATGGAGCTGAGGGGTCCTCCAAGCAGACAGGAGCAAGGATGACAGAGAACGTGGCCTTTTACCCCAAAATCTTCTTCAACCCACCTCCTGCCCTAGGACCAAGGGGAGGGAGGCTAGGCACAGAGCTGGGACCAGAAGCCCACTCCCCATTCTCTTTTGGGACTCACATAGGACCAGCATATGCATGAACCCCTCTGCATGCCCCCTGGATGCATGGAATGCTGGGGATTACAAATGGATTGTGAAAATTAAAGCCATGAAAATGTTAGAAGAAAAATCAACCTGGTAACTTTCCTGAGGAAATAATCAGAGAAAAACTCAAAGATGAAGGTATACCATTGATCATCTCAGGGTTCCAGTAATACTCTAGAAAAAGCCCAAGAGCCCAGCCACAGGGGCTGAACTTCACCCATTCATGCATACCCATACAAGGGGATCACTTGCAATGTTAGAAGAATGAAGCAGCTCAAGGTATTTGACATGGAAAGATGCCCATGGTGTATGGTTAGGAGAAAAAATAACAAGGAAGTTCCAGAACACTGTGTTTCTTTTGACCTCATTTTAAACACACACACACACACACACACACACACACACACACACAATTGCCTGCATATTGAGGAGTGTATAGCACACTGCTTAAGAGTTTAGGCTCTGAGGTTTAAGAGGCCTGGATTCAAGCTCAAGCCTTGCCTTTAGAAACTGTGTAATGTCAGCTTCCTCGTCTATAAGGTTAAACTAGCCTGCTTTATGAACTTATTACAAGGATTAAACAAAACACACCAAGATGCTCAACACAATGCCTAGCATCTAACAAGCACTAACAGAGATTATCTGTAGAGAGAAATTTGATCAGAAGAGACAGCGGAAAACCGGTTTTACCCCTGCACATATAATTTCATATGACCATTAATTTTATAAATGTATCTTAGGTTAACAGTTCTAAGATGCACCTTTTTCACACTAACATCTTTAAAATTGTATTGTGACTTAAAGAATGGCATGTGCTTGTTTCATTGGCATTGTTTATTCCTTCTCAGAGGTGTATATGTAATAATGGTGTATCTTAGAATTGATTGATTGCATTTTCAATGAAAAACAGTGAAACCTCCATGCACACAGGGTTTGTCTTTCCTAGGGCTTATGCCCTGGTCACCAGGCATATATGCCCTGTCCCCACAGAGCTTGTGTTCTTGTGTCAGCAATGCCCCTGCCTCAGTTTCCCCATCTGTACAATGAGAAAGCTGACAGAGACTACCCCTTGAAACTCTTCCACTCTGATAGTTGAGAAGTCCATCTGACACACAGTAGATGTCAACATACAGTGGATGCAACCTGACCATGTCCAGGCATGGTCAGGTTGCATCTATGATGATCTATGGATAACCTGCTATAGCCCCAGCTCACCTGGATCTGAGCCTACATTCCAGAGCATAAGCAGCTCCTACAGAGAGAGGACAGCCCAGATATCCCAGGAATACAGCTCTCTTGGCTATCATTCCTGCCCTGGCCACCACAAACTCCCAGACTCACACCTAGCTTATGTTTTGTAGCTTGGAGCCAAGTAAGAAGCACATTCTGAGACACAGAAAGATAGAGGCCACAAAGAACACTGATGTGGGTTTGCATCTAAATGCAAAGTTGGGTCTTCCCCATGCTTCCCAGAGGCCCCTTGAAGCTTCTGATCTCCCCACCAGTATGAGCAGCATGATAGGTGGGGTCATCAATTTCCCACCCTTGGGCCCTGGGTTTACTGCAAGAGGATCTGAGAATCTAGATGTACCATAACTGTGTCTTTTTACATGAATCTGGGGAGGTAGTTTAACATGAAGTATGGGGGAGGAAGTCTGAGCTTCTGCAATAAGACAAGAAAAAGAAATGAAAAGTATACAGATTAAAAAGAAAAAACAAAACTTTCTTGTCATGCTTGTCTGCATAAAAAACAGAAACTATAAACTCTACCAAAAAACTTAGAACTAATAACTCTATAGCAAGATTGCAGGAATCAGGATCAATATGCAAGAGTCAATTGCATTCCTACATATTGGCAATGAACAACTAGAATTTGAAAACTAGAAATAATACATTTATAATAGCATGAAAAATACTTAGGTATAAAGCAAAGATAATGTGCAGATTTCTGTGATTCAAAAAATATAACCACAGCCAGGCATGGGTATACATGCCTGTAATCCCAGTAACTTGAGAGACTGCAGCAGGGGAATCACAAGTTCGAGCCTGCCTGGGCAATTTAGAGATTCTGTCTCAAAATGTAAGAAGTAAGAAGGACTGGGGATATAGCTTAGTGGTAGAATATTCAATGGGCTGAACACACACACACACACACACACACACACACACACACACTCACAACTATCCCTTGCTATGCAAATCTATTCCATTCCACCAAGGTTACTTTTGCCTGGGTACTAGGAAATCCCACCCAGATCCAATACATCAACAATCATTCTGCAGCAATAAATGCTACAGAGAACTTAGTCGTCTCTACATCCATCACCTCCTGCTTCCTTAAGTATTGCTGAGTATAATTCCTAAGAAGCATGAATTTGGGTGATAAGGAAAGTTATAACATCCTCATCTATTCAATTCCTGAGTTTGGGATAGGAAGCACCAAGAGTTTAAGTAGCGACAGAGTTATCTGGAAATTTATCAGAGTGTATGTGAGTCTGAGGGAACTACAAGAGGCTCCTGTATACTGTGGCCCTCATACGTGCACAGTACACATTCCACCCAAAGAACTTAAGCAATGATGCGCCTGCCAACCTCCCACTCAGATAGTGTGTGCCAAAGCCCAAGAGAAAAAGGAGAGCTCTAAGCCAGGCATGGTGGCACATGCCTGTAATCCCAGCTACTCAGGAAGCTGACGCAGGAGGATCACAAGTTCAAGGCCAGCCTGGACAATTCAGCAAGACCCTGTCTCTAAACAAAGAGCTGGGGATGTAGCTCGGTGGCAAAGGTTCCCTGGGTTCAATATCCAGTTCACAAAAGAAAAAAAAATAGTAAAAGAGGAGAGAACTATGAAATTTCTCCCTCCCTCGCCATCCTCACGGCACATCCTGCCGGGTTACTGCAGCTCTCCAGCAACATATGCATGGGCTGCCTTCGTGGGAGTCCAGGGGAGTACCAGGGCAGAGCACAGCCTGCAGGGAGGCCAGCTCAGCCTGTCCGAAGGAGCAAGTTCTCCCAGCTGGAGGTGTGCAGAGAAAGAAGGGGCTGATGGGCATCAAAGGAATCCTCCCACACCATGGGCACCGTGTTGGGTGCTGGGGACACCACAGTGGATAAAAGGGACACCAAGCTTTCTTTTGCAGGGGTACTAGGAAATCCCACCCAGATCAAACACACCAACAATCATTTCTGCAGCAATAAATGCTACAAAGAACTTAGTTGTCTCTTCGTCCATCGCCTCCTTCTTCCGCAGGAGTTGCTAACAGTGTAATTACAGCCTAAAGACTAGACAGGCATGCGCATGCGAATCTGTTCATCCACAGAGTGAAAGCGGTGAGGGAACGTGGCCTCGCTCATCAGAAGCACGTGGTCATCCCTTCCAGTTACAAATCCTAAACATGGTGTCTGCCTTTCTCCTCCAAAGGAGCATGCTCCTCTCTGATGAATTCTGCATCTCGTTGTGACTTTCCTTTACGGTCAAAATATATATTTGGACTACTTTTCAAATGCATGTTTCACCTTGCTTAGTATTCTCTTTATTTTCAAACTGCATGCCTGCATGGGTTTTTAAACGTGTACTCTTAAGTTTGTTTAAAGAGGTCATGAGGGGCTGGAGTGGTGGCTTAGCGGTATTGTGCTTGCCTGGCATGCATGAGGACCCAAGTTCAAACCCCCGCACCATGTATACAACTAAGTGTGTTGGAGCAATGAAAGCTACATGGAAAATGAAATAAAATTGATTCTCTTTTTCTCTCTCTCACTGTCCCTCTCTCTTTTAAATAAATAAATAAGTTAAATAAAGAGGGCATGAGGTCTTCCCTCCCCTCAGGCAGGGGCTGCTCAAAACAACCTCTGGAAAGGTTGTGTTGGGGAGAGTTATATTTAAAAGTGGGTATGTTAAGAAACAGCTGTCACCTGGCTTCTGGATGGGAGATGTTCCTTCCATCTCTTCCTCCAATATGCTGACTTTTAGCAAATGGCAAATGTCATATTTCAAAAGAGGTGTCTGATGGCAGAAAGCTGTTCTGGAAAGGGGTCATGAGCCGAAGTCTGAATGACAAGGAAAGGACAGACACACTAAGCACGCATGTGTGATGCATGGTGCTCACATGCACCTGCATCCACATGCAGAGTGAGTGGATGAGAGCCTTCCTGGATGAAGGAACTGCAAGGGCAGATTTGCACATGTGTCTGGAGCCAGCGATGGAGGGGGCATAGGCGGAAGAGCAGACAGGGCGGAAATGCATCCAGGCCACGGAGGGGTGGCCTATCATGCAAGGAAGCTTGGAAGAGGTGAGTCCTGAGGTTCCCTCCCCCTCAACTGCATACTTCATAAGGGGGCATGCAGATGCCTGAGGGTATCAGAAGTTCTTCCAGACAGGGGTCTGCAAGGGAGGTGTGCAAAAAGCCAAGGTTCAGAGTAAGGACAGGTGGGCACGATGATTCCCACAGTGAGGGCAGGACCAGAAGACAGCTCCTTGTAGTGGGTCACTGACCAGAGGAAAATCTTCTCTGCATTTTCTCATCCTGCATGGAAGAGGGCCAAGAACTGACTGACAAAGGGAGTGAACAACAACCACCTGCTGAGAGTGAACTGGGTGCCCAACAGCCCAACAGCTGCTGTGCAGATCTCATCTAGAGTCATCCTCAGCAAGCCCAGCAGAGTGGGCATAACAGACCTCACAGCAAAGGAAACAGGCTCAGAGATGAGCAGGCATCGGCTCAAGGATGCATAGCTAACAAACAGTGGACACAGGATCTGAACACAGATCCAGAGTCTGCACAGTCAGAGCCACCATCTCAGCGGCTCAGGGCAGGCGACCCCCGTCTCTTCCTCTCTTCCCCAACTGACTCTTGGCCAGTTATAACTGTCTTGCCTGCTGCTGGCCATCTGGGCAAGTTGTCAGAGGTCTCTGTCTAACTCCTTATAGGGTTCCCGGCCTTGGGGCCTCAGCTAAGGGTTTGTATCTAGACTCACCTGCCAGCTAGGACCACAAATTAGTGACTCCCTAGCATAGGTATCGTTGTGTTTGTGGGAAAAATCTAAATGGATATCTACATTCCTGTCTAGAGGTGTCTAGTATTACACAAGTGTCTGTCCCTGGGCCAGCTAGGCTGTGTGTGTGTGTGTGTGTGTGTGTGTATGTGTGTGTGTGAGTGTGCATGTGCGCACGCACAACTTGGGGAGTGTGAGCCTCCCCAAGCTGCTACTCTCCTTTCCTAAGACTGCTCCTAAGTCACATGCAAACTAGTTGCTAGTCATGGGTGGTAATTTATGAGAAGTAAGAGTGTGGGCTTCAGTGCAACACAAACATGGAATTTACACTATCACTTACTAGTCTATGATCCAAAGCAAGGTCATGTCTCTGAACCTCCGTTTTCGCATCTGTAAAGTAGGTATCTTGCTCTTTACCTCACTGCTAGAAGATTTAAATAAAACCAGTCAACAAAGCGTCCACCCCAGGGCTCTGCCTGAATTTCAGTAGATGGCGGCCCCAATTAGCTGCGGAATGAAGCCTTGAGGCAGTTTCTGGAAGCTGCTAGGGGCCCTCTCCAAGGCTGCCAAGCTGCTTCTGTGTCCTCCAAGATTCAGCCTACCTGCTCCTGAAAACCACATTTATTTAGAACCCTAAACTACAGAGCTGGAGCAGTGGCTCACAGTTGCAGTGCCTGCCAAGCATGCGTAAAGACATGGGTTCGAACCCCAGCACCACGTGCACAAAGGAGTGTCTGAGCAACGAAGGCCACATGAAAAACTAAAGAAAATTGATTCTCTCTTTCTCTCCCTCTCTCACTATCTCTGATTCTTTTAAAAATATTTAAAATAAATGAAAATAAAACCCTAAATCCGTATAAAAGAGAAGGGAATATTGCAGGCATTCCCAGACAGGAACAAATGATCCTCTGTGCCCACCAATGTTGGCACAGCTCCAAGCCAGGCCCTGCAGTGAGAGGTGCAGCTGGGAGCCGCTTCACTCTCTCCAGGCCCATCCACCCACCTCCTCAGGTCCAGCATGGTCTCCTAGCATGCTGGGGTCTCCCCAGCATGGGTGTGGCCAGAGATCCTGGCTCATCATTGGCTCCATCTGCCCACCTTCCCCATCTGAGCCCTGGCTTCCAGGGACATGAAGAGCAGACTGGCAGGCAGATGAACGGACAGAACCTTCTATATGTGCTCTGCCCTATCCCAGGGATCCCAGGGCAGTCAAATTTTGACCACTAAAGGCCACATTCCCATCTAAAGGGGGCCACCACCCTGTTCTCAACCTTATCAGAAGGGAGAGACAAAAGCCCTGGCACAGCAAAACAAGGAACAGAGGCATTGGCGATTCTTCCTGGACCAGACCTTGAGCCAGATGGTGCCCGAGAGGAAGGAGTGGCGGACATAGCTGAGCTGGAACAGTCCCTGCCCTTGGGAGTCCCAGCCCCAGGGTCACAGTCCTGCACTGCACCCTGCACAGAACACAGGAGAATGGAGAAGCAGCGCAGCTGGCCCTGGTGCCAAATTCCACACATGCCACCTCTGTCCAGGCAGAGCCTCACCAGGTGTGAGCCACACCTCCCAGAGATGGGGATTCTGCAGGCTGGAGAGCCCAGAGGCCTTTCTGAAGGAAGAAGACCCAAGCTGAGCCTCAAAGAAAGAGACAGGCAGCTAGCAGGGCTGAAGCTGGGCAGGAGAGAGGGAGAGCCATGTGCCACAGCAATCAATGGAGTCATTTCCAGGGGAAGCTGGATCTAGAACTTTCTCCCCAAGAATAAGGAACACAGTGTGTGCGGCAAAGGAAGAATGTGGATGATTGCTGGGAACCATGGCTCTGGGGAAATTCAAAGGACACCCACAATTTCCAGACCTTCAGGGCAGAGCAAGCGCCTCTGAGCATGGCCCAGGGGGTGCTCAGCGCTGGGTCTGCAAGCATGCTTGTTGGCCTGCTGGCTGTGGTCCCTGCTCCCGCTCCAGTTCCCACCCTGCCTGAGGCGGTATCTGAAGACTCATCCTGGTGATGCTTACGAGCAAGCCTGTGCCTAGAAGAGGAAGGGGCTGGGAGGAAGGCAAGTGTCCCGCTTCAGGGTTGCAGGTTCATTAAATGCCCCACCCTACCACACACACACACACACACACACATGCAAATAGCAGGTTTTACAAGCATGCACCTGGCTCTAATTCCTGGAAGTTGATTTGATGCAACGAAAATGATGAGGTCCCAGGGCTCCCCAAGGGCAATCAGAGTCCTGTTCAGGGCCTGGAACACACATTTAGAATAACACTTCACTGTTCCTCACCTAGGGGCCCAGGGGTCCAAAGGCAGCAAGCAGAGTATGGAGCTCTGTAGAGCCTGGGTGAGGCTCCAGACAGATGGGCAACTCTCACTGAGCACCTCCTCCTCCTCCTCCACCACCTCCTCCTCCTCCTCCAC
>PVKS010035592.1:0-19970 GCA_004027875.1 Aplodontia rufa | reverse complement strand
GTGTACGTGATGCCGCATCCTCGCACATGCCAGGCAAGAGCTGTAACTGCTGAGCCCCCACTCCAGCCCCTCAGCATGGACTTTTAAGGGAGAGAATCTAACCGGGCACTGAAAGCCCCCATTGTAAGCCAGTGTGGTTCTGCAGTGCTCAGTACAATCCAATCCAATCTGCCTCTGGCAGCTGTGCCAACCTGACTCCTGACAATCAATAGAGGCTAAAGAGGACAGAAGACTGGAAGACCTTTGGAGGGCCGTTTATCTATAGAGCAGATATCCCAAACAGCCATAACACAAAGTAATTTCTGAAAGTATTTGGAATCCATCCCTTTTTGTTATTTTTAACCATTTATTCTCCTTTAATCTTACCCATTTCAAAAGTAAAAGTAGCCTGTAGTACCACCTACTAAGAAGGCTGAGGCAAGAGGATCACTTAAGGTCAGGACTTGGAGGCCAACATAGTCAGACCCATTTCCAAACAATTAAGTACTAGCAAAAGCAGAGATGAAAGGCAGTTTGAATTCCTTCAGCACACTGGTCAGGAACCAGAACAAGGCAGCAGAGAATAGGCTAAATATCAGGAAGTGTGTCCCCTTGCAAAAGACGCTTGCGGGGACAGGTGAGGGGGAGTATACTCCAAGCCTCAGAATAAAACACAGCTTTCCAGGCACATGTGGACATTAGGGGACAGCAAGGAATGAGTGTTCCTGCACAATGACAAGTGTCAGAACATCGAAACCATCCCTTGTCAGCCCAAGTGCTGGAAACAGATGAAAGGGTTTGCTTTGATCAGCCCAGCGTGTACATCATTGTCACATCCCAACCCATTCGCCACAGCAACCCAAGCACTTTTGGAACCTGACTGATGACAACAGGCCAAAAAAGCATCCCGAGAAGCCTCATTTCAGACTCACGCTTCACAGCAACTGAAGACTTGAGAAGGCAGAAATGAAGAGCAGTGGGCAGGCAGACCCAACCCACGGCAGTCACACCTCTCCAGAGAGCCACTCTCTGGTTGGCACCAAACACAAAGGAGTAGGGGAGGGGAGTACAGGAAGAGCAGAGGTCTGCTCGACACCTACCTTGCAGAAGGGCTCCGTTTCTCTTGAAGAAGGTACTGCCCGGCCAGATCGGTGGACCTGATGTGCTGGAAGAGAAAACAAACACGGATAAGCACCTGCACCCTTCCCCAAACGTCGCTCGAAATGGCCTCAGCACATTTCCCCAGCAATGCCTTTTGGCACCACTGAAAACCTTAACTTCAAAAACCACCATGCTTGCTTCACTCTTGAATGAGCATGCTGGTTACCACTGTGGCCCTGACCACACCCGGGCGCTGAAAATGGCAGACACATAGGGCTCAATGGCATGGCTCAGAGCTTGCTAACCTCTTTATGATTTCATGAATTTATGTGGCAAAGAACACCTGCCTGCCTCTTCTGAAACCAAGTGGGTTTTCTTCTGGCACTTCCTGGCACCACCTGCCTGTTACGAATGCAAACTTGCCCTTCTTGGCACTTCTACCACCAAATCCTTTCCATAGGGATTTGACCTTGATCAACTCCCTCCCCTGTTTCCCATTTCTTGGCTTTAAGTGTTGCACTCCATGCCCTATAAAACACTTTGCAGATATGCTACCACCCACAGTCTAGTAACAGGAGAGGCAAGAAAATAAGAAAGATCAATATATCACAAAGACACTTACTGCATTTATAGAAGAGCATTTTCACTGTTTTAAAGCATCCAGTAGAAAACTTTACAACCACGCCGGTCTTAGTAAAATATCCTTAAAGTGGAAAGTAGGTTATTCTAAATCAAGGATTGGTTTAGATTAATGTTAGAAAGCACTTAGTTCAAAATGTTACTGCATCCAAGAGGCAGTATAAATTACTTTCACAGAAATAGTACACGGCAAATGATATCGGTTAATGTATTATCAATCACATTTGGCATTAAAAAAATAAAAAATTGGTCTGAGGAATATGTGTGTAAATCTAGAAGTCACACAAGCACTCACACACGTAGAAACCTGAAGGGCTACACAATGAACGCTTCACTAATCAACTGGGGTCTCTGGCTATATAGGATAGCAATGCCTTTAACAAGGAGAAATGCCAATGATATTCTGCCCATCAGAATTTCATTACCAGAGGTGGAAACAGTATTATAGTGTAGGAACACAATGCATGATTGAAGGAAGGTAGGGAGCTACAACATAAAAATACTAGTAAACATCAAGATGATGGTAAATGTGCTGGAAAACACATACAGGCATATCTTGTATATTGTACTTCAAAAATATTGCAGGGATTTTTTTTTCTTATAAATGAAAGATTTCTAGCAACCCTGGGTTGAGCCAGTGTATGGGCACCATTTTTTCTAACAGTTTGGACAATCATTAGCATTTCTTCTTTTAAGCAATGAGGCTATTTTTAAATTAAAGTTTATACCTTGTTTCCTTAAACATAATGCTATTGCACACTTCATAGACTATAGTATAGCATAAACATAACTTTTACAGGCATACAGAAACCAAAATATTCATGTGGCTTACTTCAGTGCAATACTGCTCGACTGCAGTGTTCTGGCATTGAGCCTGCAATATCTCTGAGGAATGCCTGCACTGTGAACCTTAATGCTAATGAACCTCTTTGCTTTGTTCCTGCGGATCTACTGTACTCAAAGTAAATGAGAACCATGCATCTTAGCCACAGTATTTCCTACTGATCCGATTCTCAGCCCTGGCAGGTGTTCCTCTAAGTGACCAGAATTGCACAGGACAGCTCTAGACCTGGCCGGCTGGGGGTTCAAGGCTGCAAGATGATAGCTGCAAGCTGGCTCCTCTTCCATCTCACTTCTGTCCTACTCCTTCTGGGGGCCTTTAAGGCTCAAAGTCACACGAAGAATAATGTGCATCAAAATGTCAAAGATGACCTTTTAACAACCCTAGCAAGCTCCCAGGGTCTTACCAACTTACTTTTACAACAAAGCAGGAAACAGCAAGCTGGCTGTGGCCAATACTGAACCGAATGATTTATAAAGATATTTAAAAACTGAGGACTTCATTATAGAGGAGCTGATGCTTCCAGAGAATTCAATAATTGAGTATTACTGCAGGAGCCTGAATATCCAGCTTACCGCCATCCAAATCTCCTCTTTATCCTGACCTTGATTTGGATGAAAACTGAGCAGACACCAGGGATGGAGCAAATGTGGGGAACTGAGTTCAGCTAAATCCAGTGGTTTAGATAAGAAAAATACCCTGTACAATGGAAATCTACCCATAGATTTTCTACAATATCCTTTTAACATACTTAAGTCACTGATCACTATTTTATAGCCACGCTGCTCTACTGGCCCTATAATTTGTACTCTAGGAGTAGGGAGATCTGGAGTGCTCTGGGCTCTGGGTAGGTCCCCTGGTAACTGGTGAATTCCTGTGGGGTCTCCTTCCTGCTGAGGTGAGCCTGTTCCTGCCACACAGACTGCAAAGCTTTTGAGCTCCTCAGCCCCATTATTATACGCTCTTCTTTTAGATAGTCCCTCAAAATGATATCTTCTAACTGCTAGAAGATTTGAGGATATATGAAGCTCTATCAAGAACAGTGCTCTAAATTGCAAAAGACACTGGGGAGAAAAAATTCAACATCATATTTGATGATCTCTAAGAACTCACTGTCATACTTACCCACCACCAACCTCCTCTGATTCTACTTAAAGAGACAAGAAACACCCCTGCTAATGGTTCTGGTGGAGGGGCTGCCGGCTGGCGCAGCAGAAAACTTATTCATTGATTTATTTTTTTCTTCTCCAGGTGGAGAGACATCCCTGGCTGAATGACTTTCCAAGTTCAAAGTTCATTAACAACATATACATCTGAAATTACTTTAAAAATGTACATTAACTACAGCTCTTCAGAGAAGAGACTTGTGATGAAAGTGTTTGTGGGAGGGGCTGTAAGCCACCCTTTCCCATGGCAGGTCAAGAGGACGGAGACGGGGGTGGGGAGCTGCTCTCCCCTGATTGTGTAAATGACTCACTACCATGAGAAATAGCCACTAAGGTGCTCTCTCCCTGGGTACATTTTAATCACCTTACAAAGTCCTCATATTACTTGATGCTGGAATAGAAAATCACTCTTTGCTGAGCATAGCAATCAACACTTTTCCATGAGAACATCTAATTCTGCGGTGTGGGTGGGGCAGAAATCACCTTGCCCTTCTACAGAGGAGCAGAAAGGTAAAGGGTCAGGCGGCTGCTCAGCGACCAGCCCATGGCCAGACCAGGGCTCCTGAAGTGGCTCAAGGGACCACAGAGACACACTTGTCAACAGCCCCAGCTCCATTTCTCATCTTCCAGCTCTAGACTCTTGGCCACCCTTCCCCATGGAAGAAGGCTGTGGATAGTATTTTGCTAGCCATCTCTCCAAGGCCAAGTCCTAGGCTAGAAAAAGCAATCAGATCAACCGTACGTGAAAGACACGTGGGCTCCAATTAGCACGAATGATGCAAGTACGGTACCACAAACTCTCATTTCAATAACGAGCTTGCAGAACCCCACGACCTTCAACAGCACAAGAAGCAGACCTAGGGGTTAGGAGGCCCTTGCCTGCCACAGAGGTGGTCTCTGAACTGGCATTTGAGAACGCTGAGCCAGCAAATCCCAAGAGATAAGCGATACCATCCTGAACAACGCCTAGCATTCGACAGAGGCTCAGTCCCATCCCTGGCTCACACTCTCAGCTGCACTACTTCAGCTCCCAAAGGGACACTGTGAACAACAGGTTTAGAGCTATGACCTATCAGGTGTCTGCCCTACACCCTAGAGCTAAAATCACTGTGAACCAGCCCCTAAGAGGTTCTGGACGATCCCCACCTCTGTTCCCTGGGCTGGACTCTCCGAGAGAAGCAGATCAAGGAAAGTCCTTTCTCCTAAGAACACAGTCGCCAATCACGAAGCAATACACCTGAAAGAGCAGCCTGCGCGAAGCAAGGCAGAACAAAGAGGGCTCGCACTGACGGAGCCCACAGTGTGAGGAGTCCCGGAGGCAGAGGAGAAAGGGACCAGGGCTGGCCCGAAGGTGGAGAGGTGTGTGTGTGTGGGGGGGTCTTTCGCAGGTTCAGAGTTGCACTGTGTAAGGGGGAAACAATTCTAGAGATCGCATGCACAGCGAAGAAAAAGGATGTGGCATGAACAGCACCCTCAAAAATGGTCAGGATGGTACATTTTATGTTAAGTGTTTTACCACAATATAAGGGAAAAAAAAAACATGTCGGAAAAAGTGAGGGAAGGAAGGAGGGAGAGGGAAGGGAGACCAGATGGGTCGAGGGGCTCTGGAAGAAGTGAACAGAAGCCCAAAGACACAGGGCAGGAAGGAAGAGCCAATCCATGCCCTCTGTCTAAACCTAACCTGGCTCCAGCGGCATGGACCACACTGAGGCAGACAGCTCAAGCCAGCTGCGGAGAGGAGGACACAGTGAGCTGCGTCCTGACCCAGCACTCAGGGGCTCGGGCTTGCCACCATCCTGTAGGCGACCAGGACTGGAAACGGAGGGTGGGGCAATCCCTCAAGGTGTGCGACACCTACCAGGAATAAAACGGGCAAGGCAGTTGTGAGAAGAGGGAAATCTGAAGGGGGAACGAGACAGAGAACACCTTGGATGCTACTGCTTTCACCTCTGAGGATTAATCACCAGGAAATACCAGAACCATCAGGGCAGCCCGGACAGAGACAGTCACGGAAGGTTTCACGGGTCACCAAATGTCACCCGCCATGGGCACTCTAAGAGGTCAGGAGATGGTACGAATTCTCCTGAACACTCTCAACACTTCATAACTTCCCCGATAAGGAGACATGAGCATCGAGGCATTCAAAGAGATTTCAGCAGCCACCTGGTCCAACCAGAGGTGCAGTGAATCCAGTGCACAGGCTCTGGATTCAGGGACAACAGGCAGCTGAAGGTCTTTTAACTTGTATCAATGCCAAGCCTGCAAATCAGGTGCAAGTGATGGCATCCAGCTAGCGTGTGAGAATGAATGAGAGGAAGGGGGTGCGGGTGCTCTGTAAATATCAAAAAATCCCTGCGGTAGCCTCAATTACAAGAAAACGGCAGTTCAGAGAAGTTAAGTGACATGCTCAAGGCCACACAGCCACTCTGTGCCAGTTTGCAGTTGGGCACTAGCACTTCCTCGTACCCAGCCTGGACGGTGGCTCTCTTCCACATTCCTGCGATAATGAGGCAGCAGCTCTTCTCCCCTTCCTCTTTCCAGTTAAGATGCTCTGTGTGCGTGCATGCACACACCTCGAAATCCAAACTTCCCCAGTCCAAAGGACAATAAGCCGTCTCTAAAAATCACAGGACTGGAAGGGATCAGTTACACCATGTCCACCTCCCCTAAAGAAGGCTGGATTAATGACAAGTCCACGTAGATTCCTCTGTAGATCCAGCCTGCAGGGACCACATGGAGACATCCCAGGACCGGACCTAAGTGATCAGACAGCAGTTTCTGGGTCTGCAAATACTGCAACCAAGGGACTGGCAAGAGTATTTAAGAGCAAAACACAGACCACAGGGGAAAAGTGGAGTTGCTCTGTGACTCCATGTGAAAACGGAAAACTCATCCTGACTTCCTGCCGGGAGATATCCCTGCGTGCCCATTACCACCAGGCCTGGAAGTGCTACGCTGCGGCTGCCTTGGCTGTGAGCATTGGGCACAGGTGGCAGCTCTCCGACAGACCTACTGTGCTACTTTACAGTGTTCTATAATGGTCCACCAAGCAGGTTCTAAAGTTTGGGGCTTCACTCCTCTGCCAGTGACCATACCACACACAGGGTTTTCATATTCAGGGCATTGTTCGTATTCAGGGCTGCACAATGCTTTGTCAGGGGCGCTGCCCTGCGCCTGGTAGAATATTTGGCATGTTCTCTGGCCTCTACCCACTGGATCCCAATAGCATCCATCTCACCCACTGTGACAACCAAAAGTATCTCAGGCATTGCTGTGTGTTCACTGAGGGATGAAACTGTCCCCCAAATGAGACCCCAACTAAGATGGGCCCAACCCATCTTCCCTCCACTAGTAAGGTTCCAACTGTGCCTCTCCAGAAGGCCACACCACTTCCTCCTCTGTAAACCACAGGCAGTCCATTCCCATAAGTTCACTAACTCCACTGTTTCCACCTGCATCTACACCTCCTCCCTAGCCACAGTACCATCTCCACGGGCCGTTTCCACTGAAAACTTTGCTCTCTCCCCTCTCCTCCCATCTCCCAGAATAGACAGATTCTTATCTTAACCATCACTGAATGTCAACAGGTGTCGGGATCTTCCTTTTGGCTCTCATTACTCTGACCTGTACTGATAAAGTCCAAGAGCTGGGGCCAAGAGCGTGGCCACTCTTCCTTCAGGTGACTACCTCCCGGCCTGGCCGCAATTCTCTTACTGCGAGGTGTCACCTTGGCTTCCCAACCTCCCAGCCATTCAGAGGCACTTTGTTCTGAATGTGTCTCCTCCAAATTCCAGTCGTTGCCAATGTGACAGGTGAGATTAGCCCATGAGGGGTCCTCCCTTGTGAACAGCATCAGATGCCCCTAGAAAGTCTTGCTGAAGAGAACGTGTCCCCATCTGCCCTTCTGCCAGGTAGGGTCACAGCTTCCGCATTCAAGCTACCACCCTGGAAGCAGACACCAGGCCCTCAAGACACCTGCCAGTCCTGATCTGGGACTTTCCAGCCTTCGGAACTGCAAGAAACGAATTTCTGTTGATTACAAATTACTCACCTTATGGTATTCTGTTACAGGAACACAAACTGTCCAGGACAAGGGGACCTGCCCTCCCTGGCACCATGACCTCTCACCTCCTGACTCCAAGCTCTCCCTGCCACTCTCCCATAGAGCCCTCTCCCCAGAGTAGATAATCTCTGATTGCTTTTGACATTATTTCCCTAAAACTGCCACCCTTCTGGCTTGCCATGCCCCTCCCGCTCTTCATTCTACACGTTGTGCTAGCTCTCCGCCCAGCATGGTCCTCTAGACAGGGCGATCCTGGTTCTAGCCACCTCCTCTCTTGGGTCCATTTTTGAAGCCAGTTCAAGGACTCATAGCAAATCTGGGTTTTTCCAAATCTCCACCTCTAGCTCTTCTGGTCTCCAGACTCTGGGATGTACCTGGCGCTGAGTCCTGACTCAGCTTCCACCTGCACCGTCCAAACCAGGGGGCCTCCCACCTCCACCTCCCCAGTAGCTCCCCTCCTGCACTCACCACACAGCCCCGGATTACTGGCATTTTTGTTTGTCTCCTAGGACCGCCACACAAGCCCAAGATTACTGGCAGGGCTGGTGCGTTCTGAGGCTCTGAGGGAGAACCTGTTCCAGGCCTCCCCTTGACTCTGCTGGCTTGCCAAGGATCTTTGGGATTCCATGGCTTCTAGAAGAGCACCCTGGTCATTGCCTTTGTGTTCAGATGATAGCCCCTGCCCCAGGGATGTCCGTATCCAAATTTCCTCTTTATTATAAGGCCACCAGTCATACTGGAAGAGGGCTCCTAACTAACTACATCTGCAAGGACTTTGCTTCCAAACAGGGTCACCTTTGAAGTTACTGAAAGTTAGGAAATCAACAGATATATTTGGGAGGGGATACATTTCACTCAAAACCATATCTGTCACTATCTCCGACCAGGGACACTCCCTCCCAGAAGCACCAACACACTGGTGTCTTTCTTTCCTGAATCCCCAGCACCAACTGTTGTCCTAGGACCTTGGCTGGCACCATCAAATGTTTACTGAGGGAACAAAAGTTTACACTTGAATTTAGCATCTCTATGATGGATTAAGGGAAGAAAACGTGGATTTCCCCCTTTGGTGATCCTGTCATAAATGCTCAAGGTCAAAACTCTGTGGTCTCTAACACTGTCCCTGAGGGTCCCCCTGGCTTGTCACCCATTCTTGCACTTTCCCTTCCTTCCCATTCCTCCTGCCAGGCCCCAGGTCAACTCCTGACCTGTTCTACTGACATTTCAATAGGTTCCCCACCTCTAATCTCTGCCTAACACCCCAGCAGCTTTCCCAGAGACCAGCCTCCCTCAGGCTGGCTAGCAAACTTCTCCAAGAGGGGGGGCCAAAAGTGGGGCCTGGGGGCACTGGTGTCCCTAGAGCTGCTGCCCCAGATGTCAACAGAGCATATCTCATTTTTCACCTGCCTTTTGTATTGAGTTGATGTAATGTTTCACTTGAAGTCTGGTGGTTGCAAAAGTGTGAGGGCTCATGGGGAAGGGTCAGATACAGTCACCTCTGCACCCCGCAGAAGCTCTGCTACTCTTTCCCAGGATGTTCCCCAGGCTCCTCAGTATGACACAGGCCACAGGTCTCCAGAACACCCACCCGCATCCTACGCTTCTAGTGCCCATCTGAGCCCATTCTCTTTCAGGCCCCAAACGCCCTCGTCCTGTGTTCTTTCTCTTCCTTTCTCTCTTTTGTGGTGCACCAGGGCCTCAGTGTGCTAGGCAAGTGCTCTGTCACTAAGCTTCATCCCCAAACCCCTAGGTTTTATTTGCATCTTCATATCTCATCCATCTCTTAAGGCTCAACTCAGATCCCCGAGAAATTTCTCTGGTCACTGCACCTAGAACCTCCCCCTCTTCTCTGTTCTTCTGGCAATTGTGGTCTCTACAGCTCTTTCGGGAATCAGTCATACTGGGCGGTGTTCAACTTCAATATCTTAAACCTTTAATCCACTTTCAACGGGGTGTGTGTGTGTGTGTGTGTGTGTGTGGTTACCTTTCTTATAAGCAGAAAGGCCACATGGGCTGAGGCTTAGGTGACTCCTCTCCTAGAACTGGGTCAAGTTCACTGCACACGGAATAACAGTTGTCATAATTCCACTAAGTGGTTTTGAAAAATAGTAAGCATGCTACACGCATCTCCCCAAACACAAATACTTCAAATGCAAAGGATTAAAAAAAAACTCTCTTGCAGACATAATTAAATTTTATACAAAGCAGCAGGTCTGCATGTTAGCACATCTTGGCCCACGATCATCACCTCGAATCCAAACTCGGAAATCTTCAGAAGTGGAAACAAAATTATAAATCTCATCATTGATGGTAAGTAATAGGTTAGGTAATTTGGTCTACGCTTTTCTGTGATTTCTTGATTACTAAGGAATATATAAATAACTAGATAAGTACATGTATATTTTTGATAATATGGAATTTGTATCTGGGAATGCTAAAGAAATTCTGCTTAAAACCACAGCTCCGATTTGAGATGCTGTGCAGTTCAGGATACATCTCATGAACAGATGCAAAGGTGTTTATCATTATCTTTGTGCCACACAGTTTCTAATTTTACATATGAAAACCAAGGCACCATTCAGCATAAAGTACATTATTTGCATGATGTATTTGCATTTGTAAAACACCCACATTTACTTTTACTGCTTAATGGGCCCCGGTTTAAATGGGCCACTCTATATAAATGGAGTACACTGGTTCCCAACTCAATGGTGCTGATAAGAAAACTGCTCCTTTTAGATGCAAATGAACCTACTAATCACAATTAAAATGGTGGAGTAGAGGAAAGCACAGCAGCTGTTCCTGCTCTAGGGCCAGTTCGGTTCCAGCTTCATCTCTGGAGCAGCCTGGGATTTCCCCAGAAGACATCTGCCCAGCAGCCCAGGGGATCCACTCAGCTTTTCTAAGGGGCTTGGAACAGGGCAGAAGCAGCTCCCCGCTGGGAGCCAACTGTGCAAGTGCGGGTGAGCACCCTGTGTTACTCCAGTAGGGACAGCACTGTGCAGAAAACAAAGAGGAAAGGCAAGATAAGGCTTTCCAGGGTTAACACGATCAAAGCCACCAGGTGACTCCGGAGACATCTCCTTCAAAGGGTGCAGATGCTGTGGGAAACAGTGTGGTGGGTCCTCAAAAACTGAAAGAGGAATACCCCACAATCCAGCAGTTTCAGCTTTGAATATAGACCCAAAGGACCCGAATGCAGGGACTTCTGTGCACACCGTATTCAAGGCAGCTTATTCATGAGAGTAAGAGTGTTCACTGAGGGACGAATGAGTCAATGAAATGCAGTACATACATAAGGGGATATTCCTGCTCCTTAAAAACGAGATTCTGACACCTGCCACAACGGGGACGAACCCCGAGGCAACTGGCAGGGACCTGACGGATATGAGCGGTGGGAGCGTAAGGTTTAGGGGATAATTCTGTAAACTGGGCCCACCATGCTGACCCCCCACATACCTGCACTTTTAAAAAGCATGGACCTGCAGCCCCACCTGGCTTGGGTAGACAGGGTAAGTTACATTCCTCATCAAACCACCTGTCATCTGCAGAAGGGCACGCCCCAAAATGCTGATAAGAAGAACACAAGTTACTCTGAAGGGGACTTTTGTGACCCTTACCCAGGCCAGACCCCAGAACTCAGGGAGGATAGGATAATTCCCCCTCACCAAAAAATTCGTAAGAGCAGATTCCAATTAGAACTGGTCAGCAGGGACCAAAATGACCTAGCGTTGTCATGGCAGTGGGGATTTTCAAGTCTGGTGGCATCCTACTGTCAGTCAAAAAAATCAAGAGGTGGATCTGGGAGAGACGTTTTGGACACTTTACCTGAGACCCCAATAAAACTGGGAGCAAGAGTGGGCCACCGTCCCTCTCCTAAAAGGACCCACTCTCTCCCCTGAGAGTGCCCTCTTTTCCCCTTTCCGATCGCTTCTAACAAACTCATGCCTGTTACTGAGCGACAGGTCTGAAATCTTTCCAACTTGGTCACAAGAATTGGGGTTTGAAGGGAGGCCTTGTCACCGCCTCAGTTTCCCAGAAGGCTCCAGCCCTGTCACGTAATGAACCAGTCACAAAAAGACATACACTGTATGACCTCACTTACAGGTGCCAGAGTAGACAGTGGTTGCTCAATGGCTCCAGTTTGAGTTACACAGGATGAAATGTTCAGGAGGCAGAAGGCCGCGGTGGCAGCGCAGCAAGGGGCATACATTTAATACAAGTGCATGCTTGAAAATCCTTATGAGAATATTTTATTCCACGTGCAACTGACCACAATTGAAGAAGTAAATAAATAGCGGGTAAGTGTCCACTACTGAGAGGTGGCAAGGACGGTAATGAGACAGATCCTAAATCCTCTGGCTGTGTTGACCCCAAAGGGGAACCATTCTAAGTCAGAGGGACCCTGAGACTGAGGAAGGAAGCCCCGCCCCTCTCTTCTTCCCCTGGCAATGGTTTTGCAGAGGTAGAGCCCCTGAGGACTTCAGGGTCTCAATGAGGCTGAGCTTTGACCCAAGGGACAGCAGTGAAGAACTCTGGTAAAATCCGTTCCTTTAAGAGGCAGCACCCGCGAGGGAAAACGCCTTTGCCCTGAACTCACTGGCAGCTTTTATAAAGCTCTGGGCCATCTCTGTTACTAAAACCAAGACGGGCTGGCCATACGTGTACCTTCCGTCCTGTGATGGCACTGGTTTGAGTCGGTGACAACCGCATGGCTGTCCATTTGAGGTAATGTTAATATTGTCACCCCTCATCATCCCCTGAAACTAATATAACTGCCAGAGGAAATTTCTCAGTAGCGACAAAGCCACTACCACCTATTTATCTTTGGGCTTTAGAGATCAAGAGATATAAATATTTAATTCATGTTTTTGACACAATCTGATTCCTGGCACCTCCTATGATACTGAAAACCAGTCACAGACAAGAAATGACCTATTTGTGGGAAAACTATGATTAACCTAAATTATTTATTTTCTCCCTGTGAGATCCAGTCCCACTCACAACCCCCTATAAAGATGACAGACTTAATGCTGATTTTGAAAAGCTGATGGCAAAGACCAGGAGAGCTGTCTAAATATCCTATCAATAGAACCAAGTCCAGGTGACCAAATGCTGAGATTGCACAAAACAGGCAAAAGTCTGTTTTCTTATGAAACATTTTTCCTGTGGCTTACTGAATCTATTTATGGGTAGTTTCAATGAGGAGAAAAAAATTTAATTTCCAAAACATTTTACAATTGTGATTTGAACATAGTGTCAAAACAGTAATGTCACCCAACTATCCCACTCCTGGATATTTTCCCAGAAGACATAAAATCAGCAAACTACATCAACACTTACATCAATGTTTATAGCAGCACAATTCACAATAGCTAAATTATGAAATCAACCCAAATGCCCTTCATTAGATGAATGGATTAAGAAACTGTCTGTCTCTCTCTCAGACACACAGTTCTACTCAGCTATTAAAAAGAGTGAAATTAAGACCTTTGTTGGTAAATGAACAGAAATGGAGAAAATCATGCTAAGTGAAATTAGCCAAACACAGAAATTCAAAGGTCGAACGTTTTCTCTTATACGTAGAAGCTAGGGCAAAATAAAGGAAAGGGTGAGGGAAGGACAAAATTACATAAGGATCCATCAAATACAAATTAACTGACGAACTAAAGGAAGCCTAGTAGAATAAAGGAAATAAAATGGGAGAGGGGAGAAAGGGAGGGAGGGAAATTGGGAAGGGAATAGGGGAGATATAAATATTGAACAGTATACTTTGCACCTTTGAGGTACTAAATAGTTCCCACGCAATCATTAAAAATTGGGAAAGTAAAAAAAAAAAATATATATATATATATAAACAAAGGGAGATCAATAGAGGAAAGGGACGAGGGATAGGGAGAAGGAGTGGGTGCTGGGAAGGGAATTGGGCCAAAATATATTGTTATAGTAGGTGCCCGTATTAGTGTGTAACAATAAATCCCTTCATTATGTACAACTATAATGCACACATCAGAATTAAAGAAACAGTGGTGTCACTTCTTGGCCATATTTATATAGATACGGGAGTGTGGGGTCTGCACCTACTGAATGTGGCTGGACACAGCAACTTTTCAGAACAGTTCTTACTGGGTATAAATAGTAAATGTGGTTGATATGAAGGTTTTTTTGTTTTCACTTTGTTCTGTTCTGTTTTCTGGTTGTTGATTGTTTTTCTTTTCATGTTGTTATTTGTTTTGTGGTACTAGGCATTGAATCCAAGATATTCTACCACTGAGGTATACCCCCAGCCCTTTTTATTTTGAGATAGGGTCTCACTAAGTGGCCCAGGCTGCCCTTGAACTTGTGGTCCTTCTTCCTCAGCCTCCTGAGAAAAAAGGATTACAGGTGTGCACCACCATGCCTGGCTTATTTTTATTTTTTGGTACCAGGATTAAACCCAGGGAAATGGGCTGGAGCAGCGGGCTCAGCGGTTATAGCTCTTGCCTGGCATATGTGAGAACACAGGTTCGAATCCCAGTATCACATATATAACACAGTGTTAGAGCAACAAAAGCCACATGAAAAACTAAATACCCCCCCGTCCCTCTATCTTTAAAAACAAAATGAAAAACCCAGGGGCAATTAACCACTGAGCCACAATTCTGCGCACCCCCTTTTTAGATGGAGTCTCGAAAAATTGCTGAGGCTGGCTTTCAATTTGCAATCCTCCTGCCTCAGCCTCCCCAGCCTCCAGGATTACAGTTATGCACCATGCCCAGCTTGTTTTACTTTTAATTGACACATAATGATTTGTATATATTTGTGGGATACAGCATGATATTTCAATACTTGTAAACTTATGTGTATTGGTCATACCAGGGAAACTGGTGTATCTATCACTTCATACATTTATCATTTATTTGTGTTGAAAGAATTCATAATCCTAGGGCTATTTTGGAAAACTCAATTAGTTGCTGTCAATCACAATTACTCTACTGTGCCAAAGAAAGTTACAAAGCATTCCTCCTGTCCAACTGTACCCTTGGTTCCCTGTCTTCAAATTCCCATGGTATAAAAGGATGACCACATAATTGAAGCCTTAGATACACTTGGGCAAATCTTAGCTTCCTGAAACCTCTGGGGGAACCTGACAGATGCTGCCTGGTGCTAGGTCAATGGGGTCATCTCCAGCTGCCGACTGAGCACACGCAGGATACGCTTCACTGCCAGGGCCCATGTCTTCCTACCTGGCCTGGGAGCTCCTACAGGCTGTTCTCCAAACTCACGTGCAGAGCCCAGCAATAGATCAGGTCAGGAAAAGTATTAGAGTAAGCTACTTCTGTACCCTTCTCCTCCACCCTCATCAAGGGCAAGGTTCAAAGGAATCGCAACCCACCCAGTCTCAAGACTGCTGCGGCAGCCATAGGTTTTCTGGAGAAGCAACTTCATGTTTAATGTTTTATCCTTTATTTGCATGAAACTGCTACCACTTCATACATACAGATGCATGAACTTTCATAGATATGATTTCGATTTTTGTCCAATCCAGTCAAAATCATACGCTCAAAACAACTGCTCGCACCCTGTGCCCTGTGTGACAACCAAGTTGCTGAGCTCAGATCGACTGGCTTAACTTGCTCCAGCCTCATGTCTTGTCATCTTGTGTTTCAGGTCCCCTGGAGACATCAGAATGCCTCTCACTCTTATCTCTGCTCACTCACTTATCCCTCCATGGAAACTTTAAAAGAGAGGCAGCTATAACAGACTCCAGCGTGCTTACACGACGCTGAAGTACTTCTGTGGTTCGGCTCGTAGTTTCAAACAAAACACACTCCTGAAAAGGAACAAAACAGAGTTTCCTGCCTCTGCTGCTCACTTCGTCCCTCCCTCTCCTTCCTCCATGTTCAGAGCAGAGCCTGTCTACACATGCATCACATGGTTATAATTTATTCATTTAAGAAGCTGGATTGTGGCTCCTCTGAGGACAATTGTCCCATTAGCGTAAAATCCTCGGTGGCTGGCATGCAGTGGGTTTTCAACAGATGTTTGCTTTAAAAAAAAAAAAAAAAAAAAAAAAACACAGAACCCGCAACACATTCCTCATTTTGCAGATAAGAACACTGTATTTAGAAAGGTGAAGTTGCTTACGAGGGTCACACATCCAATAAGTGACCCATGATGCTTATAAAGCTCAGGTCCTATTTCTTATTGTCTCTTGACTTTTGCCATCTACAGAAAATAAAAGGAAAACTAAGGAAATGATACAAATCACACTTTAAAAGTTTGGTGGATGTTTCTGAGCATCTCTATGCTGCCTTCCTTTCAGAGTGGACACTGAGGACAGCCCTGCAATTCACTCCTATCAGTGCATCTAGTTCAACTTCAAGCCTGGGCAGCCAAGCGCTAAATTAACATCAGTCTCTGCAAAGGTGCTGGGGCTCTGAAAAGGGGACATGATGCTTGCATAACTTTGAAGAACAGATTTACACACCCCTTTGTCCCCCATATAAATGGACTCAAGAGCCGCAGCGGTGCATAAATGATCTTTTCTTTCCACCGTCTAAGAGTTGAATGCAGCCGTTTTCAGCTTCTTGCCGGTGATCACTCCACTAAAAATAGCTTTGATGCTGTCACATGCAAACTTGAGCAGAACCTGAAAGCAGATCCCTTTTTAGTTCTGAGCTGGTTCAACTTTAAAAGAGAGGCAGCTATAAGAGACTCCAGAGTGCTTACAAGGCGCTGAAGTTGTTCCAAGGTTCGGCTCGTAGTTTAAAAACACAAAACAAAACACAGGCCTGAAAAGGGACGGCGGAAAGTTTGCTGCCTCCGCTGCTGACAAGGCTGTCTGCGAAGCTGGAGCCCTGGGGAAAGGAGGCTTGGCAGAGGATCCAAAATGCACAGCTGTGAGGGGAAACTGACGGTCGGCACAGCCGCAGTGAAGAGAGAGGAGAGCCGCTTCCTGAGATTTGAGGTCGCAGACTACACTTGAGGTAGGGGCAGGGGGCGTTGCAAAGGAAATGGTATAGAGTGAGGAGGGCTGACAAATGTGGACCCCCCCAACCTTTTTTGTTGTTGTTGTTGTTCTGTTTAAAACATCTAAGAGCTGCTTTCTGAGATATCAAGGAAACAAAGAATGAAATGCATTCAACAGCCTGGCCATTCAGATGATGCCTTAGACAGCCTCAAGAGCTGCTCACTGGACCATTCTGGATGCCTTCTGAGAACTGGACCCCAAAACTCACAGTAGGGACTTGGAAACCAGAGGAAACTCGGGCTTTCCACCAGCTCCTCCTCTTGGATCTCCTGCAAGATGTGGTTTCAGCACTGTTACCTGGACTCACCCGCGCAGAGCTGAGGGTCAAGTGCCTGATGTTGTGCGTGACCCCCAACAGTGTCCTTTAGACACAGGTAACCCAGACAGAGAGTGCCCAGCATGGTCCAGGGACACTGCAGTTGCTTAAAAAAAGAAAGAAAAGAGGAAGGGAGACTGGGGAGAGGAGGGAAGGGGTGGAGAGAGGAAGGGAAGAAACAACACATCAACCAATAAATGGTGCTTTTCTTTCCTAATTCTATGTGTCCAAAGGATGAGTCATGTTGTATTTGTTTATGAAATAAGAATTTGAAGTTCTGTCCTAGAAAATCTGCGCTGAGCCTGGCTGAGCTGGGGACGGAGGAGACAAGGTCCTGCCTGCAGCAGGACTTCCCCTGGCTTGGATGTCATTGCATTTACTCACTCAGAGCTACAAGGAGAGGGAACTGAGGTCACTGATGGTCAACTGGTGGCTTCCACTTATGAAACCAGAGCTCCCACTTGGGATGTTTATGGTAGAGTTCACACACATGTCACAACCCATAATTTAACAAAACCTTGGATTCTCTATAGGAGACCTGGGGAAAACAACACCTTCATTACATCACTGTCCCTCCGTATGCACTTTAGTGCCACTGGCTAACAACAAGTAGCTTAAGTACAGGAGCGAGCAGATCCCCTAAGCACACTGTAAATTTCAGCAGCACATGGAGGTTATATTAGTGTAGGAATTTATCACTTAAGTTATAGATATTTGAACAACACAACAGATTTTATATACTGCTGTATCTTTAACACTTTTTTTTTTGTTAACAAGACAAAAGAATTTACAGTTACTGCCAACAGCTTGCTGGCAGCTAACACCAGGATGAGCGGTTGCCTGGCAACAGTCAAGCATGAGCAGTTGCCTGGCAACAGTCAAGCCTGCTTCCTCCCAAATCAGGAAGAGGCACTGCTAAATCTAGACTAATTACAAAATGGGACAAATATTTAAAAGCTTTATGTTTACTAGGAATTGGAGAGAGACTCTCGGTAAGAATAGTTCCTACTACACAGATCTAACTAAATACAATGCATACCTGCCTTTAGTTCATGGCCACAGTTTATGTAGAACAATTCAGGAAACTTGGATGTTTCTCAAACTTTTCTAATTTCCCTAAGTGTTATACTAAACACAGCCACGTGTCTGCATTTTAAGGAAGCAGGTCTTATGCTTACTCCTATAAGAATAAGGATGTGAACGAACACCTGAGAATCCTCTTTTAAGATATAAACAGTCATGCCTGGGTATCAGCTGGGGGACTGGTTGCAGGACCCCCCTCAAGGATACCAAAATCCAAACATGCCGAAATGGATTATATAAAATGGTGTGTGTCGTATCTGTACATTACTGACACCCGTCTCCTACCCTTTAAATCACTCTATATTGCTATAATACCCAATAGGATGCAAACATTACGCGAACAGTTGCCACACTGCGTTGTTCAAGGAGGAAGTAATGACAAGAAGTCTGCACACGTTCAGTACAGGTGCGGATTTTTCCCAAATATTTTCGGATCTGGAATTGTTTGAACCCCAGGATGGGGAGCTCACGGATACCAAGGGCGGACTACGTGTGTGCTAGGAACTTACGACGATTCCGCCAGCACGCAGACAACCCTCGCGCAGCTGGGCGGACACGAAGCTCAGCAGCTTTATTCTCAAGGTGCTCCTGGTCTGATTTCTGAGTTCCTTTCACTTCAAGGGCCACTCAGAATTCTCTGTGTGGAAAAGGAATCCAGAATTTTTTCAGAGTCCCTGAGGCTAGCCAGCCTGTCATCAGAGCTATGTGGCTCCTGGCAGGATCCTGTACTACCAAAGCCCTGAAGTTTAAAGATGCTGCTTTATCCCACAAGGGGACCAGAAGAAGGCAGACTAGAAACACACACACATGTGCGCACACATACACACCAGGGAGGGTCTGGTCCCCTTTCCAACACAAGGTATACAGAATTCTTTCCCAAAAGGAAAGACAATATGAAGGAGAGAAGGAACCAGAACAAAGGTTGGCAAACCATGAGCTGATGGATATCTAAGGAATGGCTTTCGCATTTTTAAAATGATTGAGGCAGGGGGATCAAATGAAGACTATTTCATGGGGCTGGAGTGGTGTCTCAGCAGTTATGGCGCTGGCTCGCCATGCGCAAGGACTCAGGTTTGAACCCCAGCACCACGCATGCAACAAAAACCACACGGAAAACTAAATAAAAATTCTCTTTCTCTCTCACTATCCCTCTCTCTTTAAAAAAAAAAAACAAAAAACTATTTCATGATATGAAAATTTTGATGCAACACACGCCTTTATTTATATGTCAATTTTGTCCTAAATATTTACTATTTGACCCTTTACAGAAAAAAACTTTGCAGAAGCCTAAAGAAGAATAAAATGTTAGTTCTTGGAAAAGAAATTGATTTTGGATCAGCTTTAACCATGATCAAAACAAAGCAAATAAGCCATTGGCTTGAATCCGGGCTGCTCTATGCATTATTCAGTGGCTGTACTACCAGAATTTCCAGAAGACAGTCCCTGTGGAATGCTAATTTCATTACTATTAAATCTAATAATCACGACTTGGAATCTTTCTGATTTCAGCTAACCCAATCCTCCCTCCACCTCCACACACACACAAACTTACAATGTTTTTCTTAGATTGTTTCTCCTCTGTACTGTTATGAATGAACCATCTGAGGCACTCATCAGATTGCCCATGTAAAGCTACACCATTTTTTAAACCGAGACAGTTTTGATTATTCAAAACAAACATGCATGCCGGTTTCAGGGCTGAGAAGAATATGGAACCAATTGTATTTTTTGTGTCCAGGCGCCTGCCCACTAGATAACGCAGGACCGCC
>PVKS010035591.1:0-19965 GCA_004027875.1 Aplodontia rufa | reverse complement strand
TTGTGTGTGTTCCAAAACCTGCCCATGTCCTCCAGGTTATCAAATTTGGTAGAGTGTAAATTTTCAAAATAGGTTCTGATAATCTTCTGAATCTTGGATGGGTCTGTGGTGATATCCCCATTTTCGTCCCTGATTTTGTTGATTTGCTTCATTTGGATCTTCCTTTTGGTGAGTTTGGCAAGGGGTCTGTCAATTTTGTCCACTCTTTCAAAGAACCAACTCTTGGATTTGTTAATAGATCGAATAGCTTTTTTGTTCTCCATTTCATTGATTTCAGCTCCGATTTTGGTGATTTTCTGTCTTCTGTTAGATTTAGGGTTGGACTGTTCCTCCTTTTGAAGTTGTTTGAGATGAAGCATAGGGCTATTAATCTGCTCATTTTCTGGACTTTTGATGTATGCATGAGTTTATCGTTAAAATGTTTAATTTCCCCATCACATTTAAAGCTGACTTTTGCTGGATATATTATCTTGGGTTGAAAGTTATTTTTTAACACTTGGAAGATATTTTTCCATGCTTTTCTGGCCTTCATTCTGAAAAATCTGTAGTGATCCTAATAGGTTTGCCTTTGAATGTGATTTGGGGCTTTTAGAATACCGTTTAATTTCTCTGTTATTAAATTTGTAGGTGATAGGTCTTGGTGAGTTTCTTCACTGATCAGGTCTATTTGGTGTTCTATAAGCATCTTAGATGTGGTATTCTGTATCATTAGCAAAATGGGGGAGGTTTTTACATACGATTTTGCTTAAAAGGTTCGTGAATCCCCTTGTTTGCTGTTCAGAGTTTTCATACACGCCAATGATTTTCAGATGATTAGGCGTCATCTCATCAAATATGACTTAGAAATTCTGATTATATAAAAGAAGCTGTTAATCTTGTTTTTGTTTGATTTCTGCATTGTTTAGGTGATCATCATTGTCTGATATTCATTTTCAAGCACTGAAGTTCTATCTTAAGTGGAGTTTACTCTGGTGTTGGTATTGTTCAGTGAAGATTTAATTTGGTACCCGTATTTTTCAATCCTGATAGCTCTGCTACATCTTTTTTCAGAAAGTCAATATCCTTGTACAGCTGATCTTTCATCTCCTGGAATTTATCCTTAATTTCCCTGTAGAATTTGTCTCTCATCTGTTGAAATTGCTCTTTGATCTCTTTCCTTATTTCTTCTCTCAACTCTGATTGCATTACTAATCATAATGCTGATAGAAAATCTTTGGTTTTCATCTAGGGCCCTGGCTTTTGAGGTCCTTGTGTGGTGAGCTCTGGGTTTGAGGAGTTATTTCCACTTTTCCTCATTTTCTGAGTCAGAGAGCTTGTCTTTTATTTCAGCGTTGTTACTCTTGTTGGAGTAATTGGAGCTTCTTATGACTTTGCTTCATTGTGAAGAGGAGATATTTGGTCAATATAGACGTAAAGATGCCAGACGGTTCTGTGAGAATTTGAGAGGCTATTAGTGCAAATACTAGTCCATTTCAACTGAAACAGAGTAGCTGATGATTAGCACCAATAGTGGCAGCTTTCTTTGAGTGAACTCTCACGGTGTTGTATGATAGCAAGCAAGTAACTGTTTTGAAGTGTGTCAGTTTCTTCAGGTATTAGGCTCTCTCTGAAATTGGGGGGAAGGATTGATTAGGAAGTCAAGGAAGTGAATTGGGGAGGTATAAAATCACACCTGTTATAGAGTATAGGGGAACTAGGGATTAGGGGCAAGTAGGTTATTCTATTAGGACTAAGGAAAACAGAACTGGGGTGCGGGCAGGGTAAAGACTTGGGGTGAGAATGAGAGAAAGATGCTTATATTTAGGGATTACCAGAGTACTATGGAGAAAGAAGTTAGCAGTAGGGTTCAATAACACCTAAAGGAGTAAGAGCCAATCAGCAATACATACACAGATAATTATTTACATTCACTGACACCAAAATTCAGTATTAATCATAAGGCAAGAAAGGAGCAGAGGTAGAGAGAACCCCCCCTCCCAAACCCACAGTAATGTTAAAAGTTTAAAAATATTTTCCAGCTGGATTCCCATTTTTTAAAAAAATTTTAAAAAAATGAAGAAATGAAAAAGAACCCCCCCCCCCACAAAACTAGTTGGTACAGTTCTGAGATTTTCTGGCCCTTAGGTCAGGAGGTATGTATCATGGGGTGGTACGATCAAATCTGACATCAAGCTGGGGATTCTTTGGAGTTGAGCTTGTTTGGGGAGAAGCAGATTTGTTGAGTATGGTGGCCTGGTTTTTCTTAGAGGATCTCCTCAATTTTCTGTTGCAAAGTGTTATTCAGCTCTCCCTGGTCTGTAATCCTGAGATGGTTGCTTTCTGCCAATCCACACTCTAGGTATTTCTTGGACTTGGGGATCAGAATTTGTAGACAATCAAATTGATCCTATTGTAGACATATGGGTCTCTGACTGATTTAAGGAGAGTGGCTAGCCTGAGACTCGCTTCCTCAGGATCACTGGTGACCCACTGTGTGTCTTGTGATCTTCTGGAGTCCCAAGAGCTGCTCTGTGGGGTTGACTGAAGCCCTCAGAAAATGGACCAGGTTGTGCCAGTGCTTGTGTGATTCTCTGTTGCAAGCACTAGGAGGCGCCCTGCTAGAGAGGTCCAGGCCTACACAGCCTTGGCTATGCAAGGAGCTCGGATGCTAAGGTGAAACCCAAGCTGCCCCATATATTCAAAACTTCCTGAGGCAGATTTCAAGCAGAGGCTGAAGCAGATGATCCCCTATAGAGGGATGCTCCCTGTTAGAGCAAGTTCTATTCACAGGCTCCTAATATTTCGGTGAGAAGGGGGATGGTCCAAGGGGCAGAAGTTCACCAACCGAGAAGTGTTTGAGCTGGAGAGATGAACTGTAGTTCCCTATAGCCCCCAGAGCAGATAGCTAGTTGGGGGAGGGGGTGGTAACTTCTGTTTCTGATTGTGGGGATGAGGCCCCATAACGCTGCTGGGCGACCCATCTCGCCCTCAGGGACCCATCAGTGGTGCATCGCTGCACGAACAGCTGCAAGTTCACTAATGTGAACAATTAATTCCCAGTGCTTCATGCAAGATTAGGTAAATTGAGAGCGGTCAGATCAGGGAGTTTGCAGCCCGCTGGGTTAGGGTACGTGGTTAGGAAACTCACTCCATTTCTGCCCTCTGGAGTAGTTTCCCTTCTGCCCAGTTGTGGGGCTGAGTGCCACGGACTCCACTAAGATCTCTTTTATATTCGTTAATGGACCGCGTTATTCCTTTGGAGTTAGAGTTAGCGGGGGATAATATTCCCCCACACTGGGTTCTATGTCCTACCGTGGGAATCCAGGTGCAATCCTGTAGGGTGAGGTGAAAATCAGGAGCTTCTGGGAGTCAATGACGGTGGGATGAGCACCATTTTCTGGTCGTCCTGAGTTGTATTTTTAATCAGTTTCCTTTTCTAGTTTCTTAATGTAGAGATGTTGGTAATTAGAAAAAAATTTTTTAAGTATTAGTGCTCCAAATTTCTTTCCATTGAACTCCAGATTTTTGGTTGAAATGACAATACTGTTTCTTCTGTTAGGGCTACTTTGTAGGGGCTTACCTCAACTGGAAGCTCCCATTCTCCTCCCCAGTCTGTTGGGGAGACAGTAGAAGGATCTACGTGAGCTCTGTGCCATTTGATCAGAGGCTGCTTCCTGTTCCCAAGGCCTGTGCCATGAGAAAGCCTTTCTAAGTTTTCCGTCTGTGCTCTCAGCTCAGTGAGGTTTGTGGAAACAACTCTATGTTCTTTCTCTGGTTTGAGGTTCCCAAGGGTTCTATGTCCTTATGATGGCCCACACTTGGTCTCTATCAATTTGTTAAATTTTAGTTGAACGTAATCTAGGGCAACTGTAGATGTGTGTATGTGTGGGGAGGAGCCGAGTGGGAGGGAGAATAAGGAGGAAACTAGGGAGGTAATCAACAATGTGGCATACTCTTTACCCCCCAGAGAATCCGAGTAATACTTACACAATCATTTAATTCTGGAAAATTCACCATCTAAGCATTTATATTGCTTGTAAAGGCAAAATTTAGAAAAACCAAGAGACTGGGGTATGGGTGGTATGGGGGTAATTCTGGTCTAAGAACACATGAATATCATGTTGTTTAAATGCATTTTTGATTGTATAATTAAATTCCTTAATAAGTTAAAAAATTTTTAGTTGAATCTTGTCAGAGTGCTATGTCATTAACATCAATGAAACATGATTTATGTCTTTACACAATGTCAGAATTTATTCAATAACAACAAATTCATAGGCTAGAGTACTTTTATCATTGGCAGATCACTTGTGGGTCACCTGGTGATCATAAACTGGGAAATCACAGGTTCTTTTATTCCAATCTTAATTTCCGATATCTGTAACCCTCAGGTCACACATCCCACTTCACCCAGTTATTCATGTAGGTTATAGAAAGGCAAAGAAAGGGTTAAGGCAGTCAAAAGGATTCAGAATGCAGAACTGAGAACAAAGGCAGAGAGCAGATATGAATGCCAATGGTCCCTGTGGGTGGTCAGATAAGATTAAAAACTTGCCAAAGAACTTGTTCAGGGTGTAGAGCTGTCAAAGTGCAGGATCTTAACTCCAGGCCAAGGTCTGGATGGTGTCAGCTTGGAGTGTCAGCTTGGAGTGTCAGCTTGAGATTTCAACTTGGTGTGGGAATTGTGTGGCTATCATGGGCAGGAGAAACTGTTCTCAGCTAAAACCTGAGGACAGTGATTTGGGGTTCATTGTTATTTTCCTGGGCAAGGCTTGTGATGAGTGACCAGGTGACAGGGTGAGGGTGCCACTGTGTTGAGTCTGAGTTCTTCTCCTTTTATGGGTCTCAAGAGGTTGCATCATTTGGTCTGGTGTTTCCATGCAGTTTGATGTCCATGCATGCATGTGCTTCAATAAGTTCACAGGTGGTCATTCACATTGACGTGATTAATTTATCAGTTTATGTCTTATGCTTGTGTCAGGCAAATGGTGGTTCTTTGTATGAACAAGGTGTAGAGACATCCCACATCACCACTCAAAATGGATTGGCTTATGTCAGCCTACTTGACAAAATGGAGTAATGTTTAGGCACAGCCTGAAAACTGCTGTTCAATACATCATGGGGTAACTCGGCAGAGCACAGTCTGCTCTCCACAATTCTTACTGGCTTATGTGGCAATTAAGAGCTACCCTAGATAAGCAAGCGCTTGTGTCTATGCTCTTCGAAGAGGGACATATGTTTCTTTCCAGTTTGGTTTAGTTCTGCTGCAACCTCTGCTTTCTGATGGATTAGATTGCTGTGTTGTATGCATCTAGGAATATGTGAGAACAGATCCCATCATTATGCACAACAGTGCACTAATAAAAAAACGGTATGCTTTCATAGATTCTTTTTTTTGGTGATGGAGGAGCTCTTTTCAGCTTTCTACGTCCTTATGAGGCAGAGTAAGCTAGGTAGTCAGTGTAGACAGAATGATGCAGGTCAATAAGGAGAAAATTAACTGGTCATTTTTCCTGAGAGGGCAAAGAGCATTCTACTGCCCTAAATAAGCAGAGGTGCATAACAGCTTCACATCCCCTTTGCTAAAATGGTGATCCAGACAGCAGCTCCCCTCTGCTAATAAAGATGCTTGTGGCCCAGGATCAAGACTAGGTCAGACCAGAATTTTGCACTGAAGCTCCTAGGCATGGGGGAGGGAAGGCAATGATTAACGAAAGGGGGGAAGTCTTGAGAGACTGTAAGAAAGATGAGCAGGACCCCCTCTTTGAGTTCTTGGCTCTGAGACTCCCTTCTCCTGGAGAAGTCTTTTTGTTTCTATCCTTTCTTAAACTGTTTGCTCTGCTTGCCTCGGTGACCCTCTGTTTCATTCTTCAACTCCCAAGTGGATACGAACCCAATATCCACCAAACACACATCACTTAAAAGGAGGTGAAGTCCTTTAAACATATTCCTTTAAGGAATTCACCCCCACTCCCAAAGCTATTGAAACTGCTCTGTTCGAAGCAGTCTTCATTTTAACCTGTCGGTGACATTTGACATGATGCCTCCTACCCTTCTTGATATGAGTTCTTCACTTGATTTCCAAGATTACAGTCTCTTGGTTTCTCTCTTATTTCTTTGCAGTCTCCTTTGTGGATTTCTTCTCTTCTACCTGAGCTCTTATGTAGGTAAGCACTCTTAGTCCCCATTCTTTTCCTTTGGAGATCTCCTCTAATCACTTGGTTTAAACTATCAATGTGTCAATGACTCCTACATTTTTTTTTATTCCTAGGCCAGATTTCTCTCCCAAATTCTGTGTAAAAGTGAACTCATGGTTTTCCTTCATAATCTGTTCCACCCTCAGCTGCCTTCTAGTTGATGGTACTGTCATTCTTCTAGCTGCTCAGGGGAAAAACTTTGGAGGCAACCTTAATTTCACTATTACATACTGTGAGCATAATGCTGTTGGTTCCATTTCCAAAAGATATCCAGAATTTGACCCCTAGTAATCCACTTCCACTGCTACCATTCTGGTACCAGGTTACAGCAGTAGCCTCCAAACTAGTCTTCTGTGACTCTGCTAGCCACCTTACCATCTATTTTCATTGTAGAATTAGGGTAGTACTTTCAAAAGTAAAATGATAAAAATATTCAAGTGTATCACTTCTCTGTTCCAAACCCATTGATGGGTCCCCACTCCACTCAGGAAAATCCAAAGACCTCAGAATGCCTACAGGGCCTTGCATCATCTGGACCTTTGTCACTTCTCTGACCTTGTTGCTTACTGTTTTCTCCTTTGTGCACTCCATCCTGGCTGCTGTGGTTTGAATGTGTCCCCCAAAATTTGGATGTTGGAAACTTGATCCTCAATGCAATAGTGCTGGAAGGTGAGGCCCACAGGGAGTGTTCTTGAGTGAATTAATGCTTCTAGAAAAAGGGCTCATAGGATTGGATTTACTCTTTTCTGCCATGTGAGAATGCTACTCTCATTTCCTCCTTTGCCTTCCACCTTCCACCATCCACCATGTGAGAACAGTATGAAGGGCCTTCCTAGATCCCAACACCTTCATTTTGGGTTTCTCAGCCTCTAATACTGTGAGAAATAAACTTCTATTTTTTATGAATGACCCAGTTTTGGCATTTCTTTTGTAGTTATGCTTATAGAGAAGTGAGAGAAAAGAGAAACTATTTGAAGATGGAATTAATAATCAAAAGGGAAACAGACCATAGGTGTGAAAAATTATTAGCCTAGTTACATAAAGAGCAAAAAAGTGTGCTTAGGAACAAAAATCAAGGGTGTGGCAAAGACACTGTTCCTTTAGGAGATTAGTATGGATTGAGGGGAGCTGGATGGTATTCATCAAGACAATGAGACAGTCTGAAGGCATTTCACAGAGCTTTGAAGCTGCCTTATCCATTCTAGGTCCAGAGTGGTAGGTCCTTGAGGGCAGAAGGATTTTGAGGGAAGGGCTCAGTATGCCTCTGGGACCTGGAACTCTGAGCTCCTTACCTCCAGGCCATTTCTATTCCTGGTGTTCCAGCTCAGCACTCCCCAGATGCTGCAGCTGTGGCTGTACCAGGCCCAGGGTGGCTCTGGCTGATGCTGTGAATTATGTATTTGGTGCTGACTCTGGAAGTCCACAGAGGACAGGAACTGTGGACACATGGCTTCCTCTACTTGGATTTTGAATGATGACTTGGACATCCTCAGGGCCCAAGAGGTGAACTGGCTCAGGGGCAGAGTCACCTCAGTGTCTACACTAGGGCAATGCCTCATGGAGGCTGGGAGAGGACTACTCCAAAAGATTCCAGATACTTGTAGTGCCACAAGCATGAGATACCAGTGTAACAAGGACTTACATAGGAGGACTATTTGGCTGCCTCATCTCCTTTATGACTCCATTTTTTTTTTTTTTTACTTTTTTCTTCTGAGCCACTCTTCTGCAGTCACTTTGGATTCCAGGCACATGAGGACCAGTGAATAAAGATCTTGTGACAAGAGTCAAAAACAGGGATGTATGATGCATAGTTGCATGACCCAAGAGCAGAAGAGAAAGAGTGCACTCCTGCCATTGTTTTCCCCTTGCAATCCTGGGATTGATTCTAGGGCCTCACACTGAAGTGGGACAAAGGAGGCTCAGATGCCAGAGAAGTGTTCAGCAAAACAGATTTAATAAAGGCTGCAGCATTTAGACCAGGGCATAATGCTGCTTTTCTGGACAATATGGAGAAAACTCAGCAATTCATACCTTCAGGAGGTTGTAATTACATATGGAGAATGCAAAGAAAAGGAGCACATACATCTTCAAGATAGCCTCACTATTAATAGTTCCTCAAGGGAGGGTGAGAAAGGCAAGGGTTAAAGGGTCTCCACATAGGCTCTCAATCTGCCAGAACTCTGGCTGGAACCTGATTCCTTAGCCCTTGAGCAGGTGAAACCTAAAATGTGGAGTGTGAAGAAGACTCCTGTAAAGGAGGGAGATCTCTTATATTTACAGAATTCCTCCTCATTGTGTATTTTCAGGGAGACCTTCTACCACAACAAGATGTTAGGCAAACATTACCACTGTGCTACGTTCCTAGTCTTCTTATTTTCATTTTGAGAGAGGGTCTCTCTGTTGCCCAGCCTAGTCTCAAACTTGTGATCCTCCTGCTTGAGCCTCCTGAGTCATTGCGATTAGAGACATGTCATGGGGTCTGACTCTGTCAGTCCTTTTCATGTCAACATGAATTCACTTACGAAGGTAAAGATCTCCCATTACACCCCCACCTTCTAAGACTAGCAGTGGGGATAAAGTTTCCAATACATGAGTTTTGGGGAACACACTCATAGCATTTTATCCTTGGCTTCAAAAATTTTTTCTCAGATGCAGAAAATATATTCATTATATCCCAATATTCCCAAAAGGTCTTAACCTGCTCCACCAACGTCTCAAAAGTCCAGTCTCATTGAAATGTTATGGGTGAGACCCAGCTTTCAGCTGGGGGACTATGAGATCAAACAAGTTGTGGGTTTCCAAAATGTAATGGTGGAACAGACTTAGGATAAACATTCCCATTTCACAAGAGAGTAATAGGAAATAAGGAGAAATAGGTTATATGCAATTCCAAAACCCAACAGGATGGCAATATTCTGAAGACTAGAATATGCACCTTTGTGACTCCATGTTACCACCTTTCACTTAGACTAAGTGGAGGTTGGGCATCAAGATCTCAGGCAGCCCTACTGTGTGGCTTTCATGGGCATAGCCCATGCTTTAGCTCTCAATGTGCAGAAGTCGCACGCCTGTGGTTTTCCTGACCTGGTGTCATGTGCTAGTGGCTCTACAGGCCTGATTGAGGAGTCATTTGAGCCTTTTCCCAAATCTGGTGTGAAAATTAAACAGAAGATAAATTTTATTACCTACACTTACTTTACTTTTAACAAGAAGAAAAAGTTTTCTTATGCTGTTTTATAATTGTTCCCTTCTATTTTTTTTCTGTTTTTGTCATCATAAATCACTAATCTGCTCTTTGTCAGTGGAGATTGGTTTGCATATTCTAGACTTTTATTTAAGTGGAATTACCCCATATATATATTTATACACTGTATATATTTTGGTTGCCATCAGGAAAATTATTTGTCAGTAGTGTATCATTTTTTATTGAGTAATATTATTCTTTCACTTTTTTATCCATCACCTGTCGATGGACATTTGGGTTACCTCAAATTTTGGCCTTAGGGATGTAAAGGTACTATGAACATTCATCTACTAGTCTTTGTACATATTGCCATGGGTGCTTTTTTAAAAAGATATGGACAGTGAGAGAGAAACAATTTTAGTTTTTCATGTGGTTTTCATTGCTCCAAGACTTCATTGTGTACGTGGTGCTGGGATTTGAACTCCCGTACTGGCACATGCCAGGAAAGTGCAGTAATTGCTGAGCCACCGCTCCAACCTTTTCTTTGTTGTTGTTGTTGTTGTAAAGAGAGAGGGACGCTTTTGTTGCTCTTGAGTAACAAAATGGTTGGATAATATAGGTGAATACTTTTTTTTTTTTTTAAGCGAGAGGGACAGTGAACAAGAGCGAAAGAGAATCAATTTTATTTTTTTCATGTGACTTTCATTGCTCTTACACTTTGTTGTGTAAGTGGTGCTGGGGTTTGAACCCATGTCCTCACAAATGCCAGGCAAATGCTATAACCTCTGAGCCACTGCTCCAGCCCCAGGAGGTAAATACTTTTAGAGGAAGTATCAAACTGTTTGACAAAATAATTTTCTCATAACAAGAAACAGAAGAATCTAGGTTACTTCACATTTGACTACCTCTTGGTATAGTCTTAAATTTTATCTGTTCTGATGTAGTGGTATTTCATTGTTTTAATTTGTATTTCTCTAACAATGTTGAGTATCTTTTCATGTGCTTATTTACCATTCATATATCCTCTCTGGTGAAATGCCTGTTAAAGTCTTCTGCCTGTGTGTTTATTTACTTTCTCAATATTAGGTTTTGAGGGTTCTTTATTTCATATAAAAGATTGCTATCGCATAACTTCCAAATATTGTCCATCTGTCTTTGCTCTGTGGTTATCTGTAAGTATGTTATTTAGTTTCCAATTATTTTGTGGTTCCAGCTATCTTTCTGTTATTGATTTATAATTTCTTTGTGGTCAGAACACTGTGTGACTTGAATTCTTTTAAATTATTTGAAGCTTGTTTTATGGTCCAGAGTTTAATCTATATCTTGAACTTGAAAGTGGGTTCTTTCCTTGGGTGGACTGTTCTATAAATATCAATGAGGAAAAATTGTTTGACAGTTGTATTAATTTCCTGGAGTTACTGTAATTGCCACAAAGTAAGGAGCTTAAAACAAGAGAAATTGGTTCTCTGACAGTTCTGGGGGCTAGAAATTAAAAGTCAACATATAGGCAGGCCCATACTCTCTGAAGCCTCAGGGGATCTTTTGCCTCTTTGTTGCTTCTGGTGGTTGCCAGCAATCCTTGGCTTGAAGACATGTCACTCCAACTTCTGCCTCTAGCATCACATGGTGTTCTTCCTGGCTGGCCCAAATTTACCTCTTCTTACAAGGACATAAGTCATTATTTTTGGACCCCTCTCATCCACTATGGCCTCATCTCAACTTGATTACATCTGCAAAGATCCTTCTTCCAAATAAGGTCATGTTCACAGACATCAGGGATTAGGACTTGAACATCTCTTTTTTGAGGGAACAATTCAATCCACAATATTTTTTTTAAGATGGAGAAAGGACAAGAGGAAGAGAGAATGAATCAACTTTATTTAGTTTTTCATTAGGCCTTTGTTTCTACAACACTTAGTTGTGTATGTGGTGCTGGGGTTTGATCCTGGGTTCTCAGGAATGTGAGGCAAGCATTCTAACTGCTAAGCCCCTGCTCCAGCCCCCAAAATAGTGTTCTTTACCTCTTCCACATAGTTACTGATTTTTCTGTACACAGGCGTGCCTCATTTTATTGCACTTGGGTTTATTGTACTGTGTAGATACATTTTTTACAAACTGAAGTTTTGGTAACCCTTCACTGAATAAGTTTATTGGTACCACATTTCCAATATAGCATGTGTTCACTTCATGTCTGTACTTCACATTTTGGTAATTCTCACAATAGTTCAAACAATTATTATTATATATTTATTATAATCTGTTATGGTGATAAATGATTTGATTTTTTTGGGGTGCCAGAGATTGAACCTAGCAATACTTAACTGAGCCACATCCATAACCCTCTTTATATTTTAGGACAGGGTCTTGCTAAGTTGTTTAGGGATTTGCTAAGTTGCTGAGACTGGCTTTGAAGTTGTGATCTCCTGCTGCAGTTTCCCTAGTTGCAGGGATTACAGGTGTGCACAACCATGCCCAGTGATCAGTGATTTTTTATTTTACTATTGTAACTTTTATGGTGTGATGTGAACTGTGCTCATATAATGTGATCTACATGACATACCAATGGTGAATGTCATTTGATGGCTCCACTAATCATCATTCTCCCTCTCTTGGCCCTACTTCTTGCATCTCTCTATTCATTGAGATAGGACAATACTGAAATTAGAACAATTAATAACTTCATGTGTGCCTCTAAGTGTTCAAATGAAAGGAAGAATCACATATATTTCACTTTAAATGAAAAGCTAGAAATGATTACATTTAGTGAGGAAGAGATGTAAAAACTAAGATAAGCTGAAAGTTAGGCTGCTTGTACCAAATTTTGTCATATTGTGAATGCAAAGAAGTTACTGAAGGAAATTAAAAGTGCTACTGCAGTGAATGCATGAATGATAAGAAAGTAAAACCACCATATTGCTGATCTGGAGAAAGTTTTAATGATCTGGATAGAAGATCAAACCAGCCACATTTCTTTAAGCAATAGCCTAATGAAGAGCAAAGTCCTAACTGTTTAATTCTGTGAGAGCTGAAAGAAGTAAGGAAGTTGCAGAAGAAAACTTGGAAGCTGACAGAAATCTGTTCAGGAGGCTTAAGGAAGGAAGGTTTTCATAACATAGAAGAGCAAGGTGGAGTAGCAAATGCTGATGTAGAAACTACAGCAAGTTATCCAGAAGATTCAATGAAGATAGTTGTTGGTGGGTATACTTAGCAACAGATTTCCAACATAGAAGAAATTGCCATCTTCTTCCAATACAAGGCCATCTAGGACTTCAATAGCTGCAGAGTAGACATCAATGCCTGACTTCAGTGCTTCAAAGAACAGGGTGACTCTCCTATTAGGGGCTATGCTGCTGGCTACACAACTTGAAGTTGAATCCAATGCTCATTGAATATCCCAAAATTCTAGGGTTCTTAAGAATCATACATGATCTACTCTGCCTGTGTTTTATAAGTGGAGCAATAAAGCTTAAATGATAGCCCATCTGTTTATAATAACATGGTTTACTAAATATTTTAAACCCAGTGTTGAGACTTAATGGTTTGAAAAAATGTTCCTTTCCAAATATTACTCACTGACCCTGCACCTGACTACTCAAGAGCTCTGATAAGATTAGTCTTGTTGGACATCTCTATTTTTATCCAATCAATAAAATGGGCCAGGGAACTAAACAGAAACTTAATGGAGGAAGCCCCCAAAGCCAAAAAATACATGAGAAATGTTCTACATCACTAGGAATAGGAGAAATGCAAGCCAAAACTTGACTAAGATTCCACCTCACTCCTGTCAGAATGGCAGAAATAAAGAACATGAACAATAACGGATGCTGGAGGGGTTGTGGGAAGAAAGGAACACTATCACACTTTTGGTGAAATTGCAAAGTTGTATAGCCACTCTGGAAAACAGTGTGGAGACTCATCAAAAAATTATGGAACCACCTTATGACCCAGTTATCCCACTCCTGGGTATTTTCCCCAAATAGCTAGAATCGGCATACTATAGAGACACAGTTTCATCAATGTTTATAGCAACTAAATTTACAATAACTAAACTATGGAACCAACCTAGATGCCCCTTGCTGAAAGAGTGGATTCATGAACTGTGGTGTATATATACATACATACATACGATGTAGTTCTATTCTGCTATTAGAGAATATCATTGCATTTGCATGGATGGATATGGAAAAATTATGCAGAATGAAATATCCCAAACTCAGACACTTAAGGGCCAAATGTTTTCTCTCACATGTGGAAGCTGTGGTAAAATCTAACACAGGATGAAAGTTAGCTAAGCTTCAATAATGAGCTCAATATAAGTGAAATTTCATATAAGCAGTGTGAAATTTCATATAAGCAAGGGTGAACCATAACTATGAAGGTGGGGGGAGAAGAGAGGGAAGGATTAAGGGGTTATCAATGCAAAGGGGAACTCTTGACTCCCATGAGAAGCCCAACTATACACAGGCAGATAGAGAAACTCAAATTTCAAAATTAATACACATGTATCTGCTTATTTTTATCTATAACATGGAGTTAATAGAGTATATGTGAGCAGGAAGTGGACAAAGTGGAGAGATCGTGGACTAGGATTGACCTTAATGTACTTTATCAATATCCATGTATACATGATTATAAAACAGTGATTCCCTCCACATGTAAGACTATGTCAAACAAATAATCTTTTTATAATTTTTTAATTTTTATGCCTGCTAACACAACATCCATTCTACAGTCCATATAACATGGAGGAATTTTGACTTTTGAGTCTTATTTAAGAAAGAAATTTTATAAGACCATAGTTGGTAAGCTAGTGATTGCTCTAATGGATGTGAGCAAAGTCAATTGAAAATCTGGAAAGACTCACCACCCTCCGTGGCACTAAGAACATGTGTGATTCATGGGAAGAGATAAAAGTTACTTAAGAATGGGCAAAATGATTTCTTGAGTTGGAATCTACTCATCGTGAAGAGGCTGAACATTTTAGGAATGACAACAAAGGATTTAACTGATTAACAGTGCATGATTTGAGAAGATTCTGATTATGAAAGAAGTTGTACTGTGAGAAGAGTGCTATTAAATAACATCACATGCTACAGAAATCTTTCATGATAGCAGTGAAATTTACCACATTTATTGACTATCTTTTAAGAAATTGCCAACAGATACCCCAACCTTCAGCAACCACCACCCTGATCAGTCAGCAGTATCAACATGGAGGCAATACTCCCCATCAGCAAAAAGACTATAATTTACTGATGACTCAGATGGCCCTTAAAATTTTTTTTAGCAACAAATAATTTTTGAAGTACATCCATTTTTTAGACATAATGCTGTTGCAAACTTAATAGACTAAAGTATAGTATAAGTATAACTTTCATACACATGAGGGGAGCCAAAAATTTTTGTGATTCACTTTTTGGCCATGTTCACTTAATTGTCATGGTCTGGTATGGAACCTACAATATCTTTCACTTTATGGCCATGTTCACTTTATTGTCATGGTCAGGTATGGAGCCTACAATATCTCTAAAGTATGCTTCTACTTGTTTAATTGAATATAGAGAGAAGGATATTGAAATTTGTCTGATTTGTGGCTTTATTTCTTCCTGTTATGTGTTTTACTTGTGTTTTGTTATTAGGTGCATAAAATTTGACCTCCTTTTGAGGAGCTGACCCATTTATCATTATGAAATGACTTTTTCCCCTGATAATATTCTGTGCTCTGAACTTTTTTATATTTTTTTTAACTTTTCTATTAGAAGAATATAGAAATATAGTTGAGGGGAAAATATTATCAAAACATTAGCAATCAATGGATATAAACTTTGTTACCAAGGGGGAAAACCAGATCATGGATAACCACCTTGGATTTTACCTATTGCAGTTTTCCCCAGAAGAACTCATGCGTTAAATGGGTAATTTGTGGAGGAATGACATCGGCTTCTGGGATGGTTCCCCCATCTTCCCAATCTCCAGACTCCTATGAGTTTTTCATATGCCCTCCACCCTCCCACTCCCTACACCTCCAAGTATCCTAAAGAGCCATCCCCCTAATGCTCTGCAAGTCATTCAATTTGCAGCTTTGTTAACTCTACTTTTTTTGATGTTGGTAAAGTCACTGAAGATTTTTTGAATTAGTGTAATCCATATATTTTCTTATATCCTTTTAGTTTCAACTGTCAACCTAAAAAAGGAACTCAGGCTCTCCAGGACAAGTAAGTTATCAGGAATATCCAAAGAAGGGCAATCCAGGCCATGCATGGGTAGAGAATCAGCCTTCCTGTGATCAGGCTTTTGACTTAGCAAATTGTGACTTAATAAATCACTGCTGTTTTAAGCTACTAAGTATAGTAATTTATTATGCAGGAAATGAAAAACTAATAGCTGAGTGAACTTGGATCCATTCTGTGGATCCAAGTTCACTCAGCTATTAGTTTTATTTCCTGCATGGAGAGGTTAGGGTATGGGAAAACTTGAAAGCAAAAGAAATCCATCTAAATCTCTTTGACACAAGGTTCCTTGGTGATAGAAGCTCATTTCAGAAGTTGTCAATTCATTGGTGGAGATGGCCGTTGGTAGAGATGGCCAGTGTTCTCATGAAAGCAGCTGATATGGGATGCTATATGTGTTATATCTTACAGTTCTGTAGTTCAGAAGTTTCATTGGGCTAAAATCAAGTTGTCAGCTGAACTGTGTTCCTTTCTGAAGGTTCTAGGAGAGATTTGGTTTTTTGCCTTTTCCAACTTATAGGGCCTGCTGACATTCCTTGACTTGTGTACCCCTTCCATCTTCCATGCCAGTAGTAGAGTGAGTCATTCTCTAGCTGGCCTCTTAGGTCCCCCACTTGACTCTAGGAACTGCATTGGCTCCAAATAGTGTAGGAAAAATGTCCCATTCCAAAGTTGGCTGATTAGCAACCTTAATTCCTTCTACAACCTTAGCTTCCCTTTGCCATGTAACCTAAAATGTTCCAAGGAATAGGATGCGGACATTTTTTGGGGGGCCAATGCTCTGTCTGCTTCAAGAAATTGAATCCTTGGGAGCAGAGTTGGAGCCCTGTGCAGTAGTTACCTCTCTTAAATCAGGGAATCCTCTTCATAGGGTCAATGTTGGTGATCCTGGATATTCTTATGTCAAAGAAGATGGACTTTATTGAATGCCTACATGTAACATGCTACCACAACCATAGTATATTTTTACTTAGATTATCTTTTAACTGCTACCACAATCTTGTGATGTGTTCATTTTGCCCATTCTATATATGAAGATACTTAAGCTCAGAGAGGTTAAGGAATGGATCCAAATTCACTCAGCTAATGCAAGTTAGTTTTATTTGCTGCAAAATAAATAACCATAAACTTAGCAGTTTGGGAGAGAATGTGGAGAAAAATGAGCATAAACTGTTGGTTGGACTGCAAATTAGTATAATCACTATGGAAATCAGTATGGAGGTCCCCCAAAAGACTAGGCATGGAACCACCATATCACCCAGCTATACTACTACTCAGTATTTATCCTGAAGAATTAGTCATCATGCTATAGTGATACATGTGTACCCATGTTTATAGCAGCACAATTCACAATACCTAAATTATGGAAGCAGCCTAGATGTTTATCAATGGATGAATGGAAAAATAAAATGTGGTATATATACACAATGGAGTTTTATTCAGCCATAAATAAAAATGAAATTATCATTTGCAGGAAAGTGGATGGACCTAGAGAACATTGTTAAGTGAAATAAGCCAAACCTAGAAGGTCAAGGGTCATATGTTTCCTCTCATATGTGAAAGCTACAGAGGAAAAAAAGAAAAGAATGGTGGGAGTGGTGATGATACCATGATTAAAAAAAAAAAGATATCAATACAGGAAACAGATGAGAGGGTATGGTTGGGAAGTGGGGAGAGGGGGGAAATGCTAGGAATGATATTGACCAAATGATATTGCTATATAGTATGCATATATAAATATGTAATAAATTCCATAATTATAACTATAATGCACCAATAAAAAAGTGGAAATGAAAAACAACTTAGCACTTAAAGCAACATGCATTTATTAGCTCATAGTCTGATAAGTTGTAATCCATGTCACAGGGAAGGTAGGTCTTGGCTCATTCTTTCTGTGTTCAGAAGTCTGATGTCTGGGTGTTGGTCAGGTTGCAATTTTTTCTGGAGGCTTTGGGAAAGAAAATGCTTCCAAGATTATTTTCCTTGTTGGTGAATTCCTTGTGGGTGTGGGACTTAAGTCCCTGTATTCTTGCAGGCTGTCAGTTGCATCTGCTTTTAACTCCTAGAAGTCACTTGAATTATATTTTTTCTCCCACATGCTTCCTACACCTTCAAATACAGTAACAGAGACCCTCCTTCATGTTAAATCCCTGTCACGCTTTAAATCTTTGATAAAAGTTCACCTGGTTAGGTGCAGGATCCACTCAAGAAGGGAATCTCCTTCAAGAAGTCACTTGAGGGATTTGGGTTCATTTCATTGTGTGACATTAACATCTTGGAACCCTTAACTTCTGGGAACAGACAGAAACACAGATGAGAGAGAACACAAGGGACAGAGAAAATGGAGAATTTTCTGGGACATGTTATTGACAGGAATGTGGGTTTCTCTTTACTTCCATTTGTATCCCATCATTCAGAACTCAGTTATGTGACTGAACTTAACTGCAAGGACACCAGAAAATGTATTTCTGTGTTTTCAAGAAGATGTGGAGAACATTCAGTCAGTCTGGCACTGCTTAGCCACAACTCTTAAAGCCATCCTGGAACAACAGGGAGCTTACCACTTGGATTTGACCAATCTTCTTTTTGGATTCAAAGTCAGGAGATAGGTCTTAGGAGTGCACCAGGCAGGAAGCTGAGACTGCTGTATATAAAGCAAGAAGCCTCACAGAGTTGCTCAGCTTATAGAGTGTAGAACAGTGTGGCTCACTGGCTCAGGAAAGCTGCGGGTAGCATTCTGACTTGTCACTTTTTTTAAAATTAAGTAGTATTTGTTTTCTTGGGAGTAAAGAGTAAGCTGCATTATTGATTACCCCCCTAGATTCCTCTCTCATCTGTCCCTGTAACCTCCTTCGCTCCTTCTCTCTGTTCCCCAGTGTCTATGCTTCCCTTAGATTTTGTGTTGCTTCAATTTTGGTGAGTCCAGTGCATGAGCTTGATCTTCCATTTTAAGCTTGAGTTTTGCTTTAGCCTCTACAAATGAGGGAAAATATTTGACCCTTGAAACTATGAGTTTGGCTAAATTCACTCATTATGATTTCTTCCATTGCAATCCATTTACTCTCAAATGCAGTAATAGTTATTTCTAATAGTTGAGTAGAACTCCAATATACATATCTATATCTATATATCCATTCATCCAATATATATATTTGGATCCATTCATCCAGTGAGGAGCATCTGAGTTGATTCCATAATTTAGCTAGAGTAAATTGAGTTGCTACAAACTGAATTTGCTGTGTCACTATAATGTGCTGATTCTAGCTCTTCTGGGAAAATACCCAGAAGAGGGATAGCTGGGTTGTGGATCCATCCCTAAATTTTTGAGGCATTTCCACGCTGCTTTCCAGAGCAGCTGTACCAGTCTGCAGTTCCACAAACAGTGTTAGTATTCCTATCTCCCCAGAACACCTCTAGCATCTGTTACTGTTCATATTCTTCATCTTTGCTAATTTGACTGGAGTGAGGTGAAATCTTAATGTAGCTTTGATTTACATTTCCCTGATAACTAGTGATTTAGAACACCTTCTCATGTGTTCATTGGCTTGTTCGATTTCCTATGTTGAGAAATGTCTATTTAGCTCTCTGGCCCATTTGTTGATTGGATTGTTTGTTTTTGTTACTGAGTTTTCTGAGTTCTTGGCAAATTTTGGAATTAGTCCCTTGTCGGTGGAACCACAGGCCATGATTATCTCTCATTCTGTAGGTTCTCTTGACAGTTTTGACTAATACCTTGGCTGAGCAAAAGCTTTTTAGTTTAACAGCATCCCACTCATTCTTTTTTTCTTTATTAGAAGTATATAGAGATACAGTTGAGGGGGAAACATTATCAAAACATTAGCAATCAATGGATATAAAATTTGTTATCCAGGGTAACTGCCAAAACATGGATTAACCACCTGGGTTTTACCTGTTGCAGTTTCCCCAGAAGAACTCATGTGTTAAATGGGTAGTTCGTGGAAGAATGACATTGGCTTCTGGGATGGTTCCCTCATCTTCCCAATCTCCAGACTCCTATGAGTTTTTCATATACCCTACCCCTACCCCATCCCCCTCCCTACACCTCCAAGTATCCTAGAGAGCCATCCCCCTACTACTCTGAAAGTCACTCAATTTGAAGTTTTGTTAGGTTAGCCTTCTGCCCTACTGCTTCCCCATATATGTTAGCATCAACAGATGAGAGAAACCATTCAGCCCTTGAGACTCTGACCTTGGGAGACTTCACTAAGCATAATTCTATCCATGTCCACCCATTTGATTTCAAAAGCCATAATATCCTCTCTAATGGCGAAGTAGTATTCCATAGTATATATGTACCAAAGCTTTTGTATCCACTCATCAAGTGAGGGGCATCTGGGTTGGTTCCATAATCTAA